>CAVNYN010270389.1:0-60928 GCA_963692815.1 Nyctanthes arbor-tristis
AACTTCATCTCTCAATCCTCTTTCAAACAATCCCATCAAGAAATCAATTTCCACCTTCAAATTCCAGAAACCAAATCACTATTAACAGCAAAATTTACTCGAACAAATGGAAAAATAGAGATCTTGTTAAGAGTTCAGCTCACCTTGGGACGGAGCCAATTATCAGACGAGAAGGCAAAAACAGTAAGAACTTTAATCCCCCACTTGCAGCAGAGCTCCATGAGCCGTTTCAGGGCCCGAACTCCCGCTTCGTAACCTGACCCGATTGGCCGTCCCCTCATTTGGGCCCACCTCCTGTTCCCGTCCATGATGACTGCCACGTGGGTTGGCATCAACTCTCGCCGGAGACCCGCCGGAAGGGAATACAAATGTTTCTCCGTCAATGGACCATTTTGAGCGGCACCAGTTTCCAGGGACTGAGAAATACTGATTCCGCTTTTGAGTGAAGAGGCAACTGGAGGAGGAGACGGAAAATGCGGAGTAAATTTGGGAGTGGAGCAGGAGAGGGCATTGGGTTCGAAAATTGAAGGGGTGTGAGAGAGGTTGAGTTGGAAAGACCACATCTTTCCACGACTAGTGCGGACACAATGAGTCAGTTAGACTCGGTCTAGGGTTTCTTTTTTGATCAATGATTGTTGGGTTAATTGTACCATAGGTCATTAAACTTTCACTCTCTTGGCAAATAGATCATTAAACTTTAATCTAACAGCAATTAGGTCAATCATTAAACTTTCTTTTAGTTGCAATAAAGTCACCCCATTAATACAAATTTGTTACTTCATCATATAATTAATGTCCCCGAAACCAAAAAAACGTAATAACGCAAAAACATATATCTTATTGGAAAGGAAAATTTGAAGAATAATTTGTTGATTCACAAAAATATTAGTTTTCAACATCTATCATGAGATAATCTTTCTAAGTAATCTTTGAATAATTGAACATGTGAATGTGAAATAACTTGTTAACAACTTTTAATATATGTCATCGGTTTTCTTTTGATAATCTATTTTTCTATTTATTGGTTGACATAATTACAATTAGATTAATATTTAGTGATTAAATTGATGATAATTAAAGTTCAGTGACCAATTGTTAATAAATTAATGTGCAATGATTTAATTATACGTACAAATTTTGTGATTTAATTGATGGTAATTAAAGTTCAGTAATCTAATTATAATTATAGTGACAGTTAGGCGACCTTTAGTACAGTTAACTGATTATTGTTGGAACATGTTCCGAATCTTCTGGACGTGAAAACGAAGGGACAAAAAGTACTTTTGCGAAGACAAATCTTCGACGCAAAGAATATCTCATATCATGTCAAGATTGACTTACTTCTCTGACGGTGGGACAAAGAGAGATGAAAATTTGAAATGTGTTTCAAAATTGAGATTATAATTTGAATTGTAATATATTATATAATATTATTTTATTAGTTTTATTTTTTAAAAAAGTGAAAAAGTAAAAATAAAACATAAATATTTGATTTTTTATCAAAAAAAATAAAATAATGACATATAACATATTATAATCTAATAAAATAATTTATAAGTTATCAAATATTTTATTGGTATGAATAAGTGATATTCTTATATGATATGATTTTATTAGGTTATGATTATATAGTTTTTTTTTCTTATAGAGTAGTTTTAGAAAGATATGAAAATGTGATATAAAAAATTAATATTCTTATTTGACACAAATTTATTGAGGGACAGTATATCTGAAAAATAATCAATCAGTCGATGTTTTACAAAATAAGGTAAATTCACTATCTCATTTTAAAGTTATTTTTCCCCAGCTGTGCAACACATAGATGCAAAATTGTAAATTTACTCACATTTTGTAATAAATTACTTGAATAATTACCTATAAATATTATTTTCTATTTAGTAGATATTTGATTATTTTTTTGAAAATGACTTATAAAGAGAAATTATAAGTTGATAAAATGAGTAATATAGACTTAATGAAAATTTAAAATTTGTAATTATAAATGAGTAATTATTAAATTAATAGTCAAGTTAATATTAAGTAACTTATAAAGAGAAATATTAAAACCGGGTCAAACAAGCTCTCAAGGGATAATTATCATATATGCACTTTTCACCATCGTCTATCTATAATGGGGTTACACTGACAATTTCACTTATCCATATGTCATGGTGGGGCCCGCCGTTATGGCACCCAACGGCTGTTACAGCCAGCTGTCGCTGGTTTCTTTATATCTTTCCAGTAGCTCACACAATGACCGGTCGAAGACCGATGGGTAAAATTCCGTTGGCGTTACACACATCTCGAATGAATTCTATAATTACACTATTAATTCCACGATTTCCATTTGGGTTTAAGATTTCGTTTCTTTCCTCGTACAAACCGCTCAATTCAAGTTATTTTATTCATTCAATTGATATTCAAGAATGGAACAAGATAAATTCGGTCAGAATCCGTCCTCTTCTTCCGGTAATGCAGCGACATCGAATACACTGGTGTATCAGGAGAATGAAGAGTCTCCTCCGGAGCCGTTTCCTCACAGGAATTGGGAACATTCCGGCGGTTTTCCCAGGGATCACGGTTTCTGGGAAACGCATTTTTTGAGGACGGAGAATGGAGAACCGGCGGGTGTCAGGGGCGATAATTGCTCTAGCCTCTTCGTCTTTTTCACCTTCTTGTTTTCTGGTAATAATATTTTTAATCTCTAGTTCCGGACCTAATTTTACGCTTTAATTTTCTCCCCTTCTCCAATAAATCTAATTTTAAAACTATGGATGAAGGTTTTTGAATTCGCACGTCAGGGTTCTGAACTTCGGATGATTTGTTTCTCAATTTTCCTCATTTCCGTTAAGCCCTTTGATTATAGAGGTGGAAAGCTTGTAAAAACTTTCCTAGCAAGAGGTTAAAAGCTGGAAATTTCATTAGTAAAACTTTATATCCTTTTTAGTCTCAGGCAAACATGCTTTCCGATTTTGAAGTATTTTGCTGACTATAATTTTTATTTCAGTATCTATGACTCTGATATGGGATGTTTATGGATCCACAACTATGCGAGTTGGACCAAATTCATCTATACTGCTAAAAAGCAATCCTATATTTGTGGAGTATGTAAAGGTATCATGGATACTTTCTGCAGTTTTAATTTCCTTATGGTATTCTGGATGTTTTCTGCGTCTATTCGATGTTAATATTAGCCGGTATCAGGTGGAGGAATTAGATGTGGGTGATGGGCCAATGTTGTTTGGATTTTATGGAAGTCCACTTCTTGATGTTGCGACTACATGGTCTGAGATTCACAAAACCACACTCCGCTCGGGTACTCATAAGGTGAGTTTACTTCAAACAATCTCAAAATGTGTGTGCGCGCTTTTTTTCTTTTTTCCTTTTTCTTTTTCTTTCTTATTACTGGATACATATATGGTTTGTCTGGCTTTCAGCTAACTGATGGTAGGGTAAGTCTTAAAATCTTTCCCCTCATGTTGCAGAATTGGATACATTTCTTAAATGAGGGATCTGAAATAGACATTTCTTATGAAGTGAGTCCTCTGAGCTCATCCTCTCTTGTTCTTGTTATTGCCCAAGGTAAGATATATTGCACTTGGAAAACTGAGATAGCATTGCAAGGAAGGCACTATTGAAAAATGGAATGGTCATAGCTGTAAATTGTATTTTGAAGGGGGAATGTACATTGCTGGTGATATATAGCCCCTGTTTGCATAGTCATAATCTCTTACTTTCTCCTACTTTTTCAAATTTAAATTTGGTCAAATTAATTATATCCACATATCTCATGGTGGTATTTGACCCAAAAGGTTGACAAAAAGGGCGATAAAAGGGGCAAAAATTAAACTTATTATCCCTGCTGATATTTTCTCTCTTCCATGTTGGTGAAATAATGTGTAGGGATAATAATGTAATTTTGAATCCCTTTTGTCAACATTTTTGTCATCCCATTTCTCCAAATAGTGTAGTTCTTTTTTGGAATGTGTTTTAATTAGGTGAGATAAACAACTGCTATCCCTGCATTAATAATTTGGCCTAGATGAACATCCACTGCTCATTCTTTCAGAGAACTGAAAAAGTTCTTCCCAACTTACATAATGAAAGTTTATGGATAAAATAGCAGAAACCAACAATTGTGGTGACTTGCAAACTACTGGCAAAATCTCAATTATTTCATAAGGTTTCTTCATGAGCTGAAATGCAGGGAGGGAAAGTCTTGCTCAGTGGCTCGAGGACCCTTCATATCCGCATTCCACCTTATCATGGAATATCATTCGCGGTGATATAAAACAACGAGAGGTTCCATCTTGCTGAATTGTCTTTCTGTTTTATCCCAATCAACTTCTTGTCTTCAGGCAATGGCACCATCCACCATTGCTTTTCCAAGCCTTCTACCTACTATTTAGCAGTGGGTAACTTGAATTCTGAAGTAGTAGAGGCAAGTAAATCAAATGCACTTTGCTGTTGTTTCTTGTATCTGCAGAATCTTCTTCTTCTTCTTCTTCTTCTTCTTCTACTTCTTCTTCCGCCTTTTCTTTTCTGGCTATTAATTATTATTTATATGTTGTTTTCGTAATTTTTTTTGGTGGAAAAAGGGTGAATTTGAACTTCAAAATAAAGGCTTTCCTTTACAATACCACAGGGGCATATTACAAGTGTACTCCTGCTCATAGTCAGTGCGTTTTTGATCTACAATTCCCCAGTGGAAATGTTGCTCTTGTTACCTCCCCGGGTAGAAAGTCTGTGAGTCTGATGTCTTCTTAGATTTTTATCTTTTTAGTGCCCTTAATTTCTGAGAAAAAAATTTGTCAATGAAGGGAAAGAAGTAGAAAAATGGATGAAGTACAAAATTAGTTCCCCCCTCCCCCCGGCGGGGAACCCAAAAAGGGGGTTAAAAAAAAAAAAAGAGTCAAAACACCATTAACAAAATAAAAGACTAAGAAAGAAAAATAGATGAAGAGTTATCCCATACCCAATAAGTGGTGGAACTAGTCTTCCTCAGTAATTAAATACTTTTGGCACAACTTTTAACTTATTTGATACTTCGATGGACAATTATGTGGGGAAGCACAACAACGCAACCCCAGCAGTTGATTTGCGATCTTGCCTACAAATGCTTCTATTTAAAGTATGTATCTATTTACGGAATTCTGAGATGATTTTCTGTGTTTAGAGAATGGACCAGTTGATAAAAACCGGCCATTTGAAAACCAGACATGAAAGAGGCAAAAAGCGGGGTGGGGGTTAACCAGGAAAAACTAGGGATAACAAATGGAAAGGAAAAGGTTGAATTTTTTATAATTCTTTTAATTTTCGAACCTAATTATTTAATTATCTAATTAAAATGGTTCATCCTTGGTTCAACGACGTTCGACTTATCAACCCTTAATCCATTGCCTTTTTCTGATCATTAGTTGATGGCTCGCTCAGTTTTCTGCACACTGGATTTTCTCTGAGTTCGATCATTTACGATAAATAGAAATAGATTAGAATTTATCTTAGAGCTGGTTCTAGGGAGCTTTATATAGAATTTTGATTTTAGCTTTATATTGAATTTTTATTTTTTGAAAGTAGATCTTTTTGGGAGTGTGGGTTGGGGGCGTAAAGAAAGGTTATTGGAAAGTATGAATTTTCTTTTTTTTTTTTTTTGGAGAATATGTGGTTGGTATTAAAGTTTGACTTGTTGATCAGCTTTTAGTTTAAAATAAAGCTCCCTAGAACAAGCTCTTAGACTGTTATTTATACTCTAAAAACCAGAGTCTACATATAACCAAATAGAAAATAGTACTTTTAAATGATCCTTCCTTATTGACCCACTTAAACCAGAGATTCTGATGATCTTTAAAGCTAGGTTTTCTTCAACAGTTCCCCATGGCTACTATGGGTTACAAAGGGAACTGATGTTCGTGTCTGATATTTGCGCTTTTCCCTTTTGACTGGATTGTTTTCTTTTCGTGTTCTTTTTCCTGTACCTATTTTTTTTCTTTGATATGCCATATTGATAACATTAATATTGATTTGTAATTTTCTTTAGGGCATGGCCAATGGTGTATGGCTTATTAAACTGTCTTATGGACCTAGATTGATCACATATGTTGTTAGCATGGGTAAACTTTACCATTCATATTTTTCGGAGCTAGTGTAATTTTTTTTTTTTTTTAATAATGTCAGGTTTGGGCTGCTTAATTTTTTACAGGTGGAATTATTGTACTTGTGTTGCTCGTCCGTCGCGTTTTGAACCATTTGCAATGTGCCCGCCAAGATCAGGGCGGAGATCAATATGGAGCCGTGCGATCCGAGAGAAATCCTCTGCTTTTGCATAAGGACGGTGATCTTTCAAGTATGGGTTCCTCGTGTGACACTGTCTCCCAAGATGATGAATTCCCAGGAGAAGGGCTGAAGGGAAGTGAAGGTAAGCCAGTGAAAAACGCTGAACACAGCAACGGTCCGATCCATCTTTGTGCAATTTGCTACGATGCTCCAAAGGATAGTTTCTTCCACCCATGTGGTCATTGTGTGGCATGTTTTGCATGTGTAACAAGGTAGCTTCTCTTTGAATAATTATTTTTGCATGATTTTAGGTCCTCTATGCTGAATTCTTAAGTTGAACTTTCTGAGCTAGATGGTTCTTGATGAATCAAATTGAAGTCATACCTTTTACCGTCCTCTTTTGAGGAGAGAAGTGCTATTTGTACATACAAGAGACAAGCTCCTCAATTTGCACAGACCTCTAAAAGTTGTGATTTCAAGGAAGATAAGACAAAGGACATTTAAGTAAATACAAGAAGGGTGTGTACAAATTTTGTACATTTTGTATGTACAAATATCATTTCTCTTTTGGGAAGGCAATTCCAATTTTTTCAGTGACTAATGCCTCCAAACTTTGAGAATTCACTATATGGATTCAAAGAACCTACATAACTAAAAAATTTCTAAAGGTGCCGAATCATTTTGTATGGTTATAGGCTAAAAATTTGTTGGCCCTTGTGTTTAGAAACAAACAGGTTAGAATCATAGTCTTTACGAGTTTCTTCCATTCGAACACTATAGAAGAAACTGCTAATTCAAGATTATATTGATATAATCTGATCTGGAATTTGCAGGATATTAGAAACTGTCCATACTTGCCCTATATGTCGTAGACACTCCAAGAAGGTGAGGAAGATATATACGGTTTGAGCAGCAAGCAAGGATTGTGACATAAATGCTGCTTTGTATCATACACACATCATTATATGATACTTAATCATATACACACATTGTTTCTCTTTTTTTATCCAATATATGTAAGAGGAATTACCAGGAATAGGATTGGAATGAGCAGCCCTTTTTTATCCAATATATATAAGAGGAACTACCAGGAATAGGATTGGGATGAGCAGTCATTATGATGATGTTCCAATGGCCTCTGCTAGTCTGCTTTGAACATTTTATTGAAGTGACAATACAAATGTATGGAATTGTATGTTTAGAATGGAGTTGAGATTTTTGTACCATTAATTTTGTGCCCATATTTGTATATGATGTGTAATTGTGGTGGTGCAGTCACCATAGTTGGATGTTGGTCGAACCATGTTGTGCCTGTACGATCATGGTACAAATTATTTTATATGTTATTAATAAATAGAAAAATACGTGTTTGGTAAATTATTATCATTATCGTAAATAATCAAGTTAAGTTACTGGTTTTATGTCATGCAGAACTTATAAAGAGATTCACAATAAATTTTTATAACCAAAAAAAATTTACTCAAAATACATTAAAGAACAAAAATGGAAGAGAACAAACTATAAAAAGAAATCTTTAACATTTCATTTTAGTTACTTGAATGTTGCCTAGATTATGTCCGTTTACAGTTATTATTACTTTTGTGAATAGGGTTTGCTAAATGATGATAGTATATTTGATCTCTGATAGATCTGAAGTTGACCTATATATTTATACTTTTTGTATAATAATAAGATTCAATACTTTATCGTGATGATAAAATGTTTTAAATACTTCAAAAGAAATTAGAGATTTGATACCACGGTCAAATGAAAGTAGGACTTGCAAAAAGAGATTATTGAGTAATCGGCAATCGAGGCCTTTTATGCACACGTGTTTGTGCTCCATTTGTCCAAAGAATTAAAGCATTGGAACGATACACAGGGAGTAAATTTGTATTCATTCAAAAAGAGAGGGACTTGGATTGCAATTTCCCATAAATGATAGTCTGCTGCCAATTTTGGTTAACTTCCAAGAATTAACAGGTTTGGATTTGTCAGCCCGACCCACAAACGGTAAATTTATAAACGAGAAGCTGAAAGCCCCCAGAATTCAGTAAACAAGAAAAGCGAGATAGATTGAGTGGGAAAAGAAAAGGGGAGAAGATGGGTGTGGATTATTATAAGATTCTTCAGGTGGATCGCAACGCCAAAGACGATGACCTCAAGAAAGCCTACCGAAAACTCGCCATGAAATGGCATCCAGACAAAAACCCTAACAACAAGAAAGATGCCGAAGCCAAATTCAAACAAATCTCTGAAGCTTACGATGTATGTGTACATTCTACCCACAATTCTCTATATAAGTTTACATCCCACAAGAAAAATATGGGAATTTTGTTTAAAGAATTGATTTTTTGTTTTTTTTTTTTTTTTGGGGTGGGATTATTGCAGGTATTGAGTGATCCGCAGAAGAGGGTAGTTTATGATCAGTACGGAGAGGAAGGATTAAAGGGGCAGGTTCCACCGCCAGGTGCGGGTGGATTTGGTGGCCCAGATGGCGGCGGGTCCACAACCTTCCGTTTTAACCCCCGGAGTCCTGATGACATATTCTCTGAGTTTTTTGGGTTTCCAAGTCCATTTGGAGGAATGGGGGATTTAGGAGCCGGGTCAAGGGCTGGGGGATCAGGTTTCCCGAGGGGTCTGTTTGGGGAAGATATACTTGCTTCGCTTAGGAACGCTGCAGGAGGGGAAGGGGGTTCAAGTGGCATGCCTCGCAAGGCAGCTGCAATTGAGAGGAATTTGCCGTGCAGCTTGGAGGATTTGTACAAGGGGACTACAAAGAAGATGAAGATTTCTAGAGATGTGATGGATGCAAGTGGGTAAGATCGTAAGACTATTTCACTTGAATATTGTGGTATTCCATTGTTTTGGCTAGTCATAACAATATAAATTTGAGCCCTAGTATATTGTGCTATTGTTTTTTATTAGTGGATTATATTTCAAGGTTGCTTTTAAACTATAAAGATCTTAGGTTGTGTAGTTTGCATACATGATAGAAAGGAAAGATCTTGATTCCTTGATTGAGAGATTCTGTCAAGACAGGTGTAATAATGCTATACCCTGGCGGGATTTTCTTTTTGCGGCGCCATTAAAGTTACCATCTGCTGGTGCTAGGACGGGATTGGGTGAAGTTTTTATGTTAAGTTTTTCTTTGAAACTCTTTCACCGCCATATCTATAAATTCTTTCTCATTTATATGTTTTTCTCTTAACCTTTTGAACTTATTAGTATTTTAAGAATTTGTTATACAGTAAAATTTCAAACAGGCAGCGCAAGTGGAGATTTGTCTAGATATTCTGGAATATGCAATAGTTGCTTAATACATTACCATAACTATGTGCATGAAAAATTTGTCCAACTTAGAAAACATGAAATGTTGAATTTCTTACAGAGCTTCTGTGGATGCAAGCTTTCTTCTTTGTCTATATTGTGGATCATTCTGTTAGAGATATTTATATTTTAATACATCGCTTGATCCATTCAGTCTACCTGATGAATACAGGTCATTCTTTCATAATGACACAGGAATCCGCGCCATCAGAAGCTCCCTACAGTATTTCAGCACCATTCCCTGCTTCATTTCCCCAATTCCCTGTCTTAGCACTTGGTCACCTTATAGCCTTACTAATACCATGTTGTTGCCTTTGCATCCCTTATCTTCTTAACATAACTGCTTGCCATCCTAACCACAAGAAATGCAAAGTACTCAGTCCTTTAAAACCTAATGACAATTGCATTGTCTTCTCCTTAGGCATCTACATACTGAAAGCACCAATTCCTGCATCACTGCCCTCACTGTCTCAATTATCTCATCAAGTGAGCTTATACTTTATCTCATTGAAGATTACGGTGGAGATAATTTTAGAAAAGCATTCAACTATTGAGTTTAGGGCTGCTCCAGATTAGTGAACATAGGTTGTCCCTGACTTTCTATTTTTCTTCTAACTTGAGAAGTTATCGTGATGATTAATAAGTAAACAATGACGACACAAGATCTTCTATGCGAATGGTGGAGGATCTATTTTTGGGACAAATTATTTCTTTGCATTGGATGTAACTTCCACATGTCGTGTGGGACCCTCATGTATTACAAGTCTTAACCATTCCTTTGCCACTTATGCTCTT
The DNA here is from genome assembly GCA_963692815.1 of Nyctanthes arbor-tristis. Taxonomy (NCBI): domain Eukaryota; kingdom Viridiplantae; phylum Streptophyta; class Magnoliopsida; order Lamiales; family Oleaceae; genus Nyctanthes; species Nyctanthes arbor-tristis. The sequence continues at coordinate 10,399 of CAVNYN010270389.1, forward strand.
GCTATTTCAAAATAGAAATTGAAAATAATATTGTGAAGTTAGGCAGACATAGATCTCATCTATTTACGTGGGCATCAATTTCAGGCATTATTTTTTTCTTCAATTAATGTTTTAATTTGATTTCAAGGAAGGGTAGAATTGACAAGGTATGCAGTGAAGCATTCCGACCAGGAAAAAGCCTGTTTAGTTAAACAAGGCTCAGCATGAAACGTGGGGAGTATTACTTCCACTCCCCATACCATACATACTGTAGTTTTCATGGAATAATAATCTCTGCCAAGTCAAATAAGTTTGTTTGTGCATCTTACTGTCAGTAGGATTTTATCTTTCTGATTTTATTTTATTTTTTAATTTTTTATGTATTAGGTTATTTCTCCGGTAGTGTTCACATCCACAGTTTCTTTCTCTGTTGACGTGTTGGATGAAATATTTGTGAACAATAAGTACTTGTGCTACTATATTAATTAGAACTCTTTTAGTTAATTCCCTCTCACACTTATTCCTCCTGCTGTGACTAGTAACTTCCCATTGTCTACAACTTGCTACTTGCTAGTACAAGGGCATCCAAACCTATCCAATTTCAAACCTCCCGAAAGAAAGACCGAACTTTGCTTACTGTAAAGCAATTAATGTTTCTCTGTGCATGCTTGTGATTGTGTTACCATTCGTGGTCATAATGAAAATCCAATAGAGATGTATGCATAGTATTTATAAGTCTAGATAGTGAATTGAGATGTGAAGTTACGACATTTAATGGAGATCCTTCTCCAAAATGTTGTTAAATTGTTCTGCATAAGATCCAAATTCAAATAAGAAGTTAAACCGAGGAATCAAAACGAATTGCACATTTAGACATGGTCTCGTGTACTTGATATCTGCAAAGACTCAGTTTTCAAACAAATTCAATTGTAGCAAAACCAACTTATATGCATAGTATTTATAAGTCTAGATAGTGAATTGAGATGTGAAGTTACGACATTTAATGGAGATCCTTCTCCAAAATGTTGTTAAATTGTTCTGCATAAGATCCAAATTCAAATAAGAAGTTAAACCGAGGAATCAAAACGAATTGCACATTTAGACATGGTCTCGTGTACTTGATATCTGCAAAGACTCAGTTTTCAAACAAATTCAATTGTAGCAAAACCAACTTATATGCATAGTATTTATAAGTCTAGATAGTGAATTGAGATGTGAAGTTACGACATTTAATGGAGATCCTTCTCCAAAATGTTGTTAAATTGTTCTGCATAAGATCCAAATTCAAATAAGAAGTTAAACCGAGGAATCAAAACGAATTGCACATTTAGACATGGTCTCGTGTACTTGATATCTGCAAAGACTCAGTTTTCAAACAAATTCAATTGTAGCAAAACCAACTTATATGCATAGTATTTATAAGTCTAGATAGTGAATTGAGATGTGAAGTTACGACATTTAATGGAGATCCTTCTCCAAAATGTTGTTAAATTGTTCTGCATAAGATCCAAATTCAAATAAGAAGTTAAACCGAGGAATCAAAACGAATTGCACCTTTAGACATGGTCTCGTGTACTTGATATCTGCAAAGACTCAGTTTTCAAACAAATTCAATTGTAGCAAAACCAACTTATATGGTGTCTGTGTCTTTGGTGATGTTCGTCTCTAACTATTTGTTCTTATATCCAATATGATTGCTGTTCGTTTGTGTGTGTCATTCTGTAAGTGGACTGCACTATTTCTATTCAGTGTATATACTGTATCTTTTGTGTTTTCATGGTGGTTCTGTTAGCAGGAGGCCCTCAACTATGGAGGAAATTCTTACAATCGAGATTAAGCCTGGGTGGAAGAAGGGAACAAAAATAACCTTTCCAGAGAAAGGAAATGAAATGCGAGGCTACATACCTTCAGATCTAGTTTTCATCATTGATGAAAAGCCTCATGCTGTATTCAAGAGGGATGGGAATGATCTAATTGTCACTCAGAAGATCTCTCTGGTTGAAGCTCTGACAGGATATACGGCACAAGTGACAACTCTTGACGGACGGAGTCTGACAATACCCGTCAATTCCATTGTTAGTCCTACCTATGAAGAAGTCGTGAAAGGGGAAGGAATGCCTATCCCAAAGGAACCCGGCAAGAAGGGTAACTTACGAATCAAGTTCAACATCAAGTTCCCCAGCAGGCTTACATCAGAGCAGAAAACAGGCATTAAGCGATTGTTAACATCTCCATGAAGAGTTACTCATGCAATCTAGGATTTGTTCGTTTTGTCTGTCTTGTTATGGGGTAGAAATTGCGGTGGGGGATGATCCAGGTTTTCATCATTATTTCAAATGTTTATTTATCAAATTTCTCTCTCGAAAACGCTGGTGATCCGTTTCTTGTTGAGTCTGCTCTCGTGTCAATTTCTATTGCTTTAACGATCATGAGACCCATTCAAAATTTTTCCCTGTTCATGTGTTGGTTGATGAAAAGCAGAGATTTATATCGGCATAAAGAATCACAATCAAGAAAGTTTTTAAGGGTCGGGTACTGGTCTTGTCAGCTCCGGAATGAATAAATGCTATTTATTAACAACACACGTGTTACAAAATGATATATATGGTATATGTTGAATTAAATTTAGAGAGATACAACTCATTTAAATGCACTTGTCTACATTATCACTCACAAATTGAGGAAAAGAAATGGAAAGCTCTTGTGATTTGTGAAATGGAGTATGGCTTCCTAAAGGGAAGTTTGTCCTTTTTCATCTCTTCCAATAGAAGCTTATCTTGATTAATTATGTGATTTAGGTTACTTTGAACACCTACTTCATTTTAGTTGTGTTAATCCGAGCGTACTTGATGTCCAGATGTACAAATATAGACTCAAGAGTATTTTTGGTACGTTTCAACGTCTATGGTAGACTACCAATAAAGTTGTTAATAGAATGATTGAATGATGAACACTAAAAGTAAAACAAAGTGACTCGACAAGGGCAAGGTAAGGACAAGTGATCTAATTGGATAAGAAAGTCTAGCAACTAAATTCTCTTTTGTATGAATTGTCTATAGAGAAAGATCGAATCTAATTTGACACAAGACTAGCAACGGAAATTGGAAATAAAACACGTTAAGTGGTCCTACACACTATAACGTCATATAGCCCATGTAACTTACATATGGTGTGCCCCAATACACGCCACATGACTTATATGGTGTCATAACGTGCATGATGTATGGTGCCGGAATGGAACTCAGCTCTATCATGACATATTAAAAGATAAGTGATCTAATTGAAGTTGTCATTAAAGTTCAGTGACTCGAGTAGTCTTCGGCTCTCTTTCTAGGGTGCAAACGACGGCGTTTCCTTCGTATCTGCCTTCTAATCTAAGGTTACATGCACACTCAATTTCTTCCCGTCTTCCTCCCGGCACTTTCAATTCATCCGATTCTTTGAATCTCCGTATGTAAATTGTTACTAATTTACTCAATTAAATTGTAGATCTCATAATTTCGTATACAAAAATGGCTTCACTTTCTTCAAATCCTAGAACTGTAGAGGAGATCTTCAAAGATTACAGCGCTCGTCGTGCCGGAATCGTTCGTGCTTTAACTGACGGTACCGCATATTTTCTATATTATATATGCTTACGCAAAATCTGTATTGAATATATAAGTTCATATGCAGTCAATTTGATTTCTTTAGATATATCTGAGTGTGAAGTGGTGTTTTTGCAGATGTGGATGAGTTCTATGGTCTCTGTGATCCAGGTAAATCTTTCGAGTTCTATAATTTAACAGTTTTGTGAAATATAGTTTGAATTACTTGTTCACCGCATCCGAATTTTGACTTTCTGTAATAGATATTGAAACTAGAATTTTTTTGTTTATGTTTATTTTATTGTAAACGAAGCGTGCATGTTAATCCAACTGTCAAGTTAAGCTGCTTTTTGGTTACGGAGAAATGAAGCCTTTACTAATTACTCCGATCAGTTCATCAGAAAAGGGGGAAAACAAATGATCTTCTGAATCTTAATGTAGGGTAGAATTATTTATCAATTTGACCACTTTTTTCTCTTTTAACCGTTTTAATTTGATCTGTTTGCTTTAATACGAGTCTTTTTCATATTGATTGTTTTATTGGAAGGTTTTACACTTGATTTCTGTTTTGGCCCATGAAACTAACTGTTAATTTCTCGCACTGCACAAAGAAAATGAAGATAGAACAATCTTGATAGCTGTAATTAGATCCATTATTGTTAGTTAATTAATTAATTAATTTTTTTCTCATCCCTTTTCTTGTGGGACTTAATGATTTTATAGAGAAGGAGAACTTGTGTTTATATGGACATCCAAATGAAACTTGGGAAGTCAATCTACCAGCTGAGGAAGTTCCGCCAGAGCTTCCGGAGCCAGCACTTGGGATCAATTTTGCCAGAGATGGCATGAATCGCAGGGATTGGCTTTCACTAATTGCTGTGCACAGTGACTGTTGGTTGCTCTCTGTGGCTTTCTACCTTGGCGCTCGGCTCAGCCGCCATGAAAGGTGTCTCACAGTTTTATGATATTTATTTGCATGTCTTTGTTTTCCTCTCGTGTGAATGATGATTTGTGGCATGTTGGTGTGGACTTCATGGGTAATCTTATTCTACATGTTTTAAACTGAGTATTATAGAAAGTGGTTGATTAGGTTCCAGAACTACTGGAACCAAGACTGAGCTCTTAAGACACTGAAACCAAAAAAAGGACACGTTCAACTTGTTTTGGTTAGGACTACCATTTTATTTATTTATTTATTATTGTTATTTTTTATTTTTGGTGGGGGTTAGTCGAAGAGTGGGGGGTGGGTTTTGAGCGGAGGCTCACAATTAATGACAGAACTTGTAAATGTGTAATGTGTAAAGGTCCTAATTTGGTTGAAGTCTTAAAACTTGATTTACATAACATCAAAATTCATAATTTCCCTAATGTATGAGAACCCAATGGATGGATGACTCAGGATTTGATCTTTATCCATACGACGAGTGGACAATATGTTCAATCTAACCAGTGTATTGCTGCACATTCTTATACTATCCCCAGTTTGCTGCCTTTTTTCCCCGACTCTCTAGTGTTGTGAATTAATATTTTATTATCCCAAGTGGAAGAAGGTCAATACTTGTACCTAGAATTTGGTTGGCTAATGCTTCAATCATGTATTCTGGCTGAAATTTTTATCATATACCTGACACTTCGTGGACAAAATAAATTCTTTTGTGTTCTGGTTACATTTCGTGGATGAATGAACTTGGCCGTGCATGGAAACTGAGTAAATACATGCAGCATTTTGAGTTATTTTCAAATTGACTGATTGCGTGTTATTTTAGATAATTGATAGCTGTCTTGGATTAGAATTGTTTTCCTTCTTCTAGAATGCACAAGGATAGACATAACACTTTGATCTGGAAATATATTATGAGTCTTAATGCATAATATGATATGATATTGTGGATCGTCTAAGTAGTATATTGCCTCGAATTCTCCTTGAGAGGTTTTCCATGCCATGATAGGACACCAGAGCTTCTGATTTTTGAATATGACATGTGAAACATCAAAATTGATCTGTTTCATGAATTGATCTTTCTAACATGTCAACCTGTTTTTGTAGAATAGATCCATGCCATGGACTTTTTTTCACTGCTTGGAACATTTCACTAAAGTGGAACAGTAGAAGTAATTTTAAATGAGTAAAATGATAAGATAACACACCTAATCATGAGGCACATGACCGGTTGCATCAGAAACCATGTGTAGTGCTGGTTTACTTAGCAGGCACCTAATAATTTTATTAGTGTGTTTGCAACCATCTTGATGCCAGGTACTCTGAAATTGCATGATTTTGTTCGGTTTTAGGTCTAACTTATGATGTGGCAGATGAATTACTGGCTACTATAGTTCCAATCTTGTCATGTTCTTTTATTACAAATTTTTTGTGGGGCATGTGTGTTTGCAAGTAACCCAAACTTGTTTATTGCATCTCAATTTGAATCGTCTTGCCCTTCAATTTACCAGTTTTTATCTGTCCTTGCAGGAGGCGACTGTTCACCTTGGTGAATGAGCTGCCCACAGTCTTTGAAGTTGTGACCGAAAGAAAGCCGGCAAGAGAGAAGACCAATGCAGAAAGTGGTAATAAATCCCGTGGCAGTACGAAGGTAGGATAACCACTTTACTGTTAATGCTATATATCAATGCTTTATTGGTCATTACTGTTATTGGTATATCAATACTTTTACTGGATATTCCCACATTTCCTTCATGAAATGCAGCTGAAGTTTGATTTAAAGAATCTCTTAATAAAGATTCAAATTTCTCATACTTTAATTAAAATAACCACTTTCAGTAAGTGTTGTGAGTGACTGCTTGCTGTCTGGCTTGACCTTTTAGATGCAACTCTAATGTAATTAGGATGGGAAGGCAATGATATTTTGCCGTTGGCAAAATCAGACAATGAACTAGGGCAAGCATAGGACAGGAGGGTTTAGTTCTGAACCCCCAAACTTCTTCAAAATAGCTATTACCTGTGGTTCCCATGTATTTCTCCTTGATTTTTTATTGCCTTTCATGTCTTTGTTTATTGAGCTTTGTGTTACTGTCCCCGTTTTCAGAGGTATAGTGATGGTCAGGCAAAAAGCAATCCAAAACCCGCGGATGAGAGTTACGAGGAGGATGAAGACGAACACAGTGAAACTCTGTGCGGAAGCTGTGGAGGAAATTATAGTGCAGATGAATTCTGGATTGGTTGTGACATATGTGAGAGGTGGTACCACGGCAAGTGCGTGAAGATAACTCCTGCTAAAGCTGAGAACATAAAGCAATACAAATGCCCATCTTGTGTCAAGCGGGGCAGACAGTAGTTGGTTAAAAAATCAGCTGGAGATTATTATTATTGTCAGTTCGGTGGGGAACCTATTAGATAGCAATATTACACCTCTAATGTTTGTAGTTGATCTCTCCTGTTTGTTTATAACAGATGATTGCAGAGGGGATGATGGTTGGTTTCTCCCAGTGCCTTCCTTGAATGCTATGGCTAATATATAGGAATCTTGTTATTACTTTGTTTTTTAGGAACCTTCTATTTATATCATTTATATATGCAACGATTAAGACCATGACTTTTTCGATTTTCTGGTTTTGATAACATGGTTCTAGTCTGCTAGAGCATTATATGATGTGCATTTGATTGTGTCTTGAGGCATTTATATATTTCTGGATTTCAAAAGTCCAATCCGAAGGACTGTTCTTCCATTAATATTGAACTTATTTTGAAGTTAGGAGCTGTTTCACATTAATGCATTTAAAGGGGATGGTCAATCTTTCTATGTTCAAATAGCTCAACTCATCTTTAAAATGATCTCTCATTATTCGTCTATCGGGTTTATATTGTTTAAGTTTATTTCTTTTTTATTATGAGTCGCTTTCTCATAACTTCCTCAAGGTTCCTACCCCATGTGGCTATGTACATATAATTGATTTTCCCACATTTGACCACCCATTTTTCCTTGACATTGTTCTATTGATCATGATGATCGTTTAACCTCGTTAATATCTTAAATGAAGAGAAACTCTACTTCACTGACTCAATGGATCTTTTTTTTTTTTTTTTTTTTAAAGGAACTGAATGCATCTTTAACCTTCTTATTTTTACTTTAATTTTGCTATATATATATATATATATTAAATAACAATTGTACGTCACAACATCGGGCACCATTTCACACGCTATCTCAAATCTACAATATTTGAATTCCTAATTTTTCTCCACCTCTCAATCTCTAATCAATATCTATCTATTAGCTGATGCACATATATTCCAAATTCTTATCTCAGAAGATTTGAAAGGAATTCTAATCTATTAGAGGATGCACCTTCTCCATTTTTATTTTCCTTTTTAAGACTAATTGTTCTCAATAGAAATTTTATTTTATCTATACACAAACATATTATTATGCCCGTGTACATATGTGGTAAACATCTAAGTTACAAGTATATCAATTTCTTGCATTAAAATCCACCTTTTAGCAGTAACTAAAGTTGATGAGTTTTCGTCTAACTTCGGAGATGAAATCGGAATTGAAGAGGCTTTCTCATTTTCTTGAATTTTTAATATTTCAATCATTCATAAGTGACCTAATTATTTTCAAAATTTACATTGTTCAATTGTTGCTTGATGTAAAAAAATATCTTTTCAATTATCCACATTAAAAACACTCAAAAGTTTCCTTCAAAATAAATAAATAAATACAACTACACTTAAAGGTTTTGATTTTAATATATAAAATTAAATAAATACATAACTTTTAGCATAAAAATATATAAAAATGATGTGATGTAGTTATAAGTTCATAACAATTTTATTTTATTTTATTATTATGAATGCTTGAGTTTAAAATTGACATTGTGATATAAATTTCTATAGAATTCATCTACATAAATATAATGATGGAATGCGTCATCTTTGCTCTAGACTGGTAATGGGTTAGCATTATTTTCGTCATGCCCATCCCCACAAACATGGTTAATTAGGGCATGATAGACTATTCCAAATAGTCATTGTTGTCCACATTTGTTTTTATAACATGATCAAGTAAAATTTTATGCGGACTTGATTCTGGTGACAATGTTTTCATACTTTTAAGAGGGATAGTTTTATCTAGAACTATTTAGTGCATGGATATATATATATATATAGCAATAGGCTTTTTCAGATATCATGAGAGAAAAAAATATTTGCCTTCAAGACGAGTAGCGGAATACGATGAAGAAAGTCGCTTCTACATGTTTTAAGATGTAGCCAGCAACATATTTCGTACTTGGATTTATATTATAAGTAAATTTAGATACAACAACTAGGTACATTTATTAGAAAAAAAAAAGACATATAATGTTCTTCAAAATTTATTATTGAATATTGTGTTTGGTTATCCACATAAAATATTTGCACAAAGTGCCTCAAGCTTTTGTATTTAGTTCCTAACTTTAAAATGCTTTTCCATGTGAAATCCTATTGTTTTGGTATGATGTTGTTTCCTCATCATTGTTTAGCTCAACTATTCTACTTAATGTTTATTGGTCTTGTGGCTTTCTACATGAAATGTGAATAATGTCACAATTATCTATACAAATGGGCCATTCAAATCCATGAAGGTTCTAGGAATATGGAACTCAACAATAGAGCAATGATGAGAATAGACTTAACCGTGTCCAACTGAGATGATGGAGCAATGATGAGAATAGACTTGACTATGTCCAACTGAGATGGTAATTACATTCACTAATTTTCACTCAAGGATTTCAGAATATACTAAATGAGTGGGCTAAAGGAAAGCTGACTGTTACCGTTGAGAAGTTGCCTCCCTCGGAGCCAAAGAAGCCCAAGGACATTGCTGTCGTGATTGCCTATTTTGGGATTTGCATTATGAAAAATGACCAATTTTCTTGTAATTGTACTCGTGTGGTCAACACCTAAAATTTCCCAAAATAATTGATACTAAAATGTTTTCAAATATTAGAAAGTGACAATATTTATTCCGTTGATCATGTTATGAGTTGTATATGTGAAGAAGGTACATTGTGTAACGGAGTCCCGAGATGATAATTTCCATTGTGGATTAAATTTTGTTCTGAATTTCTTAGTTTATTTATTTATTTTTTGTGCAACCCCTTAGTTGGTATTTTTTTTGTGCACATAGTTATTAATGAAGTTTATTTTAATTACTTTTTCTAATTGCACATACATGTGTTTGCTTATTATATGCATTAGTTTGTTATTACATATTATTTGCGATCGTACAATCCACATTATATTCATGCAGGTCATAACTTTTGTACATATTGTTTTAAATCATCAAGCATCTAAAGCACTATTACGCTATTTTTGATGTGTGATCTTTTTCTTAGATCTCTACCAGTGCATCACACGAGTGACAAATCTAGTATAATATAATATAATATAATAATTAGTTCGTGCCCATATTGAGAACCTTTCAAAAAAAAACTTTTCATGTTAGAGCCTTAGAGGTGCTCACATAGATACCGTGCTCATGTAAACTTTTCTTATATAATTTGGGCGCACTAAAACTTGAAAGTGATGCTTATTTGTGAACTTGTTTTAGTTACCATGTATAATTTGGTGTTCATACTCAATAATTCATAATTTGAAACTTTTACCTTTTGTAGCAACTATCACGTTGAATTTTAATTCAAAACAACAAAATCCACTGTGGACAATGAAAATCCTAACTACTGAAACATTGTAATGCTGTATCATCATACGTAGTATGCAATAGTATAGTATACTTGCCACACCCACCTCGTGTGGAAATTTCCACTAAAAGACGAAGATCTAACTGTAACAAGTGTTTTTTCATGTAGTGTACCGTTTGTTTCGAATTATAAATTGATAAATGGGCGGTGAAGTTTTTATGAGACTTATATAAAATGTGGATTGACAAATTATCACTACTGCCGTCACATAAACATAGGTCGTATTTCTATTTTTGTCTGTCTTAAAATATAAGTTATCTTGCTTTGAAAATATAGTTGAAAAAATAGCCGTAATTATAGTACAAAAAATGGTGGGAGATTTTTTTTTTTTTGGGAAACAAAATATGGTGGGAGATGTTAAAGCCGTACCTTTTGATAATCCGATTGTAATTTATTAAGCAATCAATTTGAGAATACGAGATAATAAACGTGACATATATATTCCACTTGACCAACGCCAAAAACAGGTTGGTAAAAGTTTTCAAACACCCAAATTTCCTCGGTCACATCAATTTTTTTGGCTAAATACAATAGGTTTGGGTCGCATGTGTGTTTAATCCATTGCACGAAAAAAGATGAAACGGGTCAAGTTGAAAGAGCGCGACTTTAAAAATATCTCCACTAAAAACGTGCGTTTTTTAAGTGCTTGGAAGTATGTGGCTGCAACCTCATTTTAGTCAAACGATTAAATGGAAACATTAGTATTATTATCATTAAAACATTGCCCAATTATTTGCTAATTGTGCCTTCTTTCTCACTAAGGGGCCATCAATCATGCTTAAAAGTTGTTGCCAAAAATATTTTAAAAATTTCCATACCTTTGAATTTTTAGTTCATCTAAATATATGCTGTACTGATTTGACTCGACCATATAAAAACAAAATTTTGGTGGTTTGGTTCACGATATTTTATATCTAAAGATTGATCCCATGTTCATTAATTTATCTTTTAGACAAATACAAAAGATTGTTTGACATCAAATAAAACGTGCGCCAATTTTGTTTCGGATAAATGCCTTCTCCAATGCATGATGACTTGGCAACAATTAACGTTTGTCAAGAGAAATGTTTACGTCTACAAATCCTTTTATATGCCATTACTTGGGAAATAGAAGCCCGTTTCGGCCCCGACTAGATCTGTCAGCACATAAACTGTCATATAAATTGAAATAGTTGAGTTTAATGCATATATGTTCACTTTCCACTTTTTTCACCAATTAATTACATTCATATAGATGGTGGAATTGAACTGATCATATGGAGACTAGCTAGAGAGACATGAAAACAAACATAGAAATAAAAGACATAATAATAATTATTATTTTGGAGATTTTAATGATTCAACTTGGGACTTCCCACAAGGGCCTCTTCTCCTAATATAAACTCTGTACTCATCAAATGTCATTGGTGAATACAGTGCTGGCTTGTCTTCTGTCACCAACTCCTCCAAAGGTTTGATAAGCATGTCACTTCTTGGGTTGTAGAAGAAAGCTAGTGACACCCTCTCTTTGCTTGAATTCACCATCACTCGATGCTCCACGCTTTTGTATATCGCGTTACTAAGCACCTACAATATCAGTACCAACACTTTTTTCAAGCACACTTACAGAATTTTGCTTTATCTAGTATTCATAGACGTCTAAATGCCAATTAGCCACCACCTCGCTTTGTTCTGTTATTACATGCACAGAGTAACAAACTTGTCATAAAGATAAAGTTTAGTGATTTTTATTGGCCCTATGAATTTCTGAACTATGACACACGCCCTTTAATGTATATTAAAAAATACATACATAATTTCGGGGAGAGAAAATATGGAAGAGTGAAATATTTCTTGATATTAAGGGAAGTAGGGAATCTAGCTAGCAGGGAGAGAAATTAACCTGAATTTGATCCCCAATATTGACGATGAAAGCATTAGGAACCGGCTTAACCGTTATCCAGTTACCGTCACGTAGGACTTGGAGGCCCGGCACGTTTTCATCGGGCAAGAGAAGGGTCATCCCACCCGGATCCGAATGTGAGGAAAGACCCAGTGCAAGATCCGGTTGAGGGCACTTTGGGTAATAATTTATCCTTAAACATGCACCAACATCCCCTCCAAATGCTTCTTCCAATCTATTTTCTGTCAAACCAAGAGCTGTTGAGAAAATCTTCATTAGCTTTCCACCAAGTTTAACCACTTCTTCACCATACTTTGCCACCAATTCCCTGCAAAAATTTGACGAATTTAGCTTAATTTATTTATTATACACGTACTTATACATGTACATGGATGTGTCCTGATCATCATCGAATATCCTAAGTTACTTGTTCAGAGACCATGTCTAATGAACAAACAACTTGATGCCCAAGTAACTAGCTTCTTCATAATCACATCACACAGGTTGATTTTGAATCATATATTAAAAAGTATGAAACTAGATAGACGGCTAGTGAAATCAAAAGCTGACATGCAATAATTTCATTTTTATCTTTATTTATTTGTTTTTTTATTTTAATAGCCATATTATGGAACTACATAATTTCGTTTTTAAGTATACATCGAGCGGTCAAAAAGAAGAGACACACACCTGCATGAGTCTGGTAGGCTTGGCCACTTGTTTTGGTCTCTTAGTGACAAGGGAAGAAAATGAAGGAAGAAATAATCACTCCAATCCAAAGAAATCCCCTTCTCAACCCCAAGCCGACTTCCATAACCTTCATAGGTCGCCGGCGAATTAGCATACTGCTGTTTCAGCTCCAGCGGGAGATGAAAAAACTCTTGCCACACTTCCCGTGTCGCCGCCATTACCTGGTGGCTAACGCCGTGGTTCACCACCTGGAAGAACCCCCACTCCCGACACGCTCCGGCGATGAGAACCGCAGTTTTCCGCCGAAGGGTCTCGTCATCGGAATACATGTTCTGCAAATCGATCACAGGAATATCAATCTCCTTGTCGAATATTGGTTCGGATTTAATCAATGGCCGTTCCGATGGTTTCTTCACGTAGCGTTCCGGGATCACGTGAATTCCGCTGTCCGACAAATGTTGGACACGGACGACCGGTTCAGGCCACATTTGTAAGCAGTTCATCATCCTTAGAACCCACAAAAAGACACTGAGCTAGGTTGTCGACAAACTGGAAAGAAAACAACCAAATATATTTATAGGGAAAAGTTGGTGTAATGTGAACCAAAAATCTAAGCTAAACTTCAAAAAGACATTAACGTGAAATTCATGGGTTTTTGTGGATATTCATAAACAAGAATGAAGTTTGTGTCTTTTTATTTAGAGGAGAAGAAGAAGAAGAAGAGTGGGGAGTGGTGTGGGGGAGTGGTGGTAAAGATAATTGGATATATATATATATACACACACACAAATTCCGGCGCCGTGAAGGAGTTGAATTGGTGTAGTTGGAAAGCAGATGGAACGCACAGTGACAGAGCATGTCAATCTATGGCGGAGCCGGGTGTTATTGGAGTGGTGTACCGGAAGAGCGAGACTTGTAGTACATATAGCTTAATTACCCTGTATATATAATTTACTTATTTTTTATTTTTTACAAGCTTAAGAAAAAAAATTCCCAATTTTGGAGGGCAGGCCCATCAACCCCTATATATCTACGCCATTGATGTCGGTAAACATGTGTTTAATTCGAGGTGCTTCGTGTTGGGGGAAGATGCCAAATCATCAATGTATAATATTATTTGGTAGTTGGGTCTTGCTAATTGACTATTTTTTGCTTAGTGCCCTATATCTTTCAGGGATGTTATGTCATTGATAATATTAATTGTTGGGCGTCTGGTGTTGAGGACTGGTCATTAGCTATTTGTTGATTCCCGTTTGAAATGTTACGGTTCTGTGAAATAGAATCGGTTAAATGTATGCATATCACGACTGTAAGTAATTAACTTTTGAGTATGGTCTATCTTGCTCGGTATTATTTAGAGGTAAGGTTTTGATGGCCTTATCCTTCGATGAGCTTGTAGGTATTTGTGAACTTTGAAGTGCTAAAATTCAACTTATACATGACTACTAATAATCTTTGTTATTATTGTGTATAAATTCTTTAATGAGTTTATAATTTGGAAAGACTTTGATCAAGGAAAATCATAACGATATTCTGTTCTTCTATAATTTCTTTGTAATATTCAAAAAAAAAAGGGAAGTGTTGAAAACATGTTTATAAACATATATGTGTGTGCGCTAGTCTACGAGAAAATAGACAATTCATAAAAGACGGCCAAAAAAAAAAAATGGAGAAGAAAATTGTACAAGCAAATACAAGGGATCCAACTCATTTACTTTAGTCCATCTTACGTAGCATATAAAGTTCAACATTATAAACTTAGCTGCCTATTTTGATCCTACAAAAATTGAGTGGTACACTCATAAACTTACCTTGGTAAAAGGTACATTCGTGCTTGAAAATGTTGGTATGGCCTATTTTGGTCATATATGGCACGTTATTACTACCATTTTAGGAATAACATTAAATTCGGATCCCATCATGATCGATTTACATGTGAAAATTAAATGTCAAGAATTTTTCAGCTTTTGGAACATAGTCGATATGGTTGTGGATGAGATCTAAAGATGATCACAACAGTTGGTTGGTCACGTTAAGGGGACCTTTGGTTGATTAGTTAGTTCAACCTTTTTTTTTTTTTTTTGTTCTACCTAGATGTATATATAATTCATATTTTTAATTTGTTAGATGCTAAGACATTTATTATTATTATTATTATTATTTATTTTTATTATATTTTTTATACAGATGGGAGATTGGAGAGGAGAGGGGAGGGAAGGGGAGGGGAAATAACGGAGGGATGAGTGTGGTTCGAACCCGAGACCTCCCGCTCATAAGTGAATATCTTAATCAATGTACCACTTGTTCGAACTACAATTGAGACATTTATTTTGATTTACTAGTCAATTATCTTTTTTTTAGATAGTCTTACTATATCGTTATATAGGCAATCGTTCAGATCAATTTACAGACGATTCATCTTAAGTGTCTATTGTATTTACATATTAATAATGGACCAAGGACATACATTAAGAGTAACACTGTTTATCTAAATTGGAGATCAATTTAGTTTAGTTTAGTTTGTATTACTATATTGGGGGATAGAGATCTATAATAAATATATGAAATAATTCGTTTATTTAATGACTAATAAGGAAATGAAAACTGAACTGAAGACTCGTCTCCAATTTATATAAATAACATTATCTGTAAATTAATTACCTTATTCTAAACATATAAACATGTTTAAATTTGTTCTGAATTTTCCAAAAAAGGAAACTAAAAAGAAAGTAAAAGCACTCACACATCTAGATGCATGTGCTAACACATCTTTCTACATCAAAAGGATGTAGCAATAGAAAAGTTTTATAGAATAGTAGGCTTGATCTAAGATGATTGTTGTTGTTTAGTCTATTTGACAACCAATTATAATTGACATATTTACTTTGCCTACAACGTCGTCCATGGGATGTAGTCCACGTAAAAGGGTGCCACATATTCAAAATTTAAAAAATAATAAAATCAATTGTTATCAAATTATAAAATTTGGTAGCCAAACAAACCCTTACCAAAATAAATCAATAATTATGTTTTATAGATCGGAAGAGCGTCATCTTCTATGTCAAAAAAATAATAATAATTGGCCATCTTAGGCTATCTCGAGATTATTATTATTAATTTAGCGTAGATGTCACAGTAGTCCCAATATTGACACCGAAGATAATGTTTGGTCGACATTAGAACTTGCACGTGGTCAACAATACAGAAAGTATGAGACTTTCTAGACAATCACGTGCTTCTATGTGTGTGTCTATATATATATATATATGTATATGAAGTCATGTTCTCGACTCCTGTACGGTGGTCACACAAAAGAAAATGAATAGTGTGCCATAATATTGTGGCTTCTCATGTACCATAATAATATAATGCTATGTACTATTAGTCTTATTTGACATCAATTTCTGTGACATTTAATATGATATTAAATGATAAGTGAAATTAAATGAATAAATAAATTATTCACTTAATTCAATTTATTATCATTTAATGTCTTTAATATGGTGTCAAACATCAATAGTGCTAAATAACATTACTCAAATTTAAAAGTTTGTTTGAAATGGACTATAATTCAATTTTAAATAAGAATTAGTATGAGAAAAAGAAAACTACTAATCAATCTGCATTTTTTTCCTCACATATTGCAACAGTCCCACTATAGAAACAGATCGGGTTACGAACTCGAGACTCAATCTGTTTCTATAGAAAATCTACCCATCACAACGCTGCTTTCTACGAAAATTATGAGATCCTAGCTCAAAAAGTTATGAGACACTCTTTCTAAACCCAAATAAATAAATAAATAAATAAATAAATAAATAAATAAATAAATAAATAAAAATATCACGCCATAGTGATATATCCCAAATTATTATGTAATTTCAAGCTAGTGTTGATTACTTTGAATTTTGTATTTCACTCCGATAAGAGCATCTCCTATTAAAACTCACTCTCTATGATTTAATTATTATATATTAGTAAGTATACAGGTTTCAATATTCCTCTTCTTTTATTGTATAATTATATTTTATTTGATCGCTTATTGATATCTAAGAATATATCAATTGATAGTAATAAAAAAAAAACGATCCAATAAGTTTTTCTTCAAAAAAATAAAATGAAGAGTTTAAAATAGATATTTTTCTTTGAAAAAGAGTTTATCAGAGCACATAAAAGTTTTACTCCTTATATTTAATTTTTTTACTATTGTAAAAAGATTGCTAAAGAAGAGAATTAAACCTTTAATTAATCGTGTTATAAACTCGCTTGAATATCATCAGATCACATGCACATTATGAGTTATTATACAGCCTCAAAGAATAAAAAGATGACCTTTAATATATATATATATATATATATATATATAAAGATGCGGGAGATGCTCTAAATACATGCAAATTCATTGGTGGTGGATATAATTAATCTAAATGAATATATAGAAATCCTGTTTATTATCTAAACGTTACAAGCTTTATAAACTAAATCATCTTTTGAAGCAAACTCCATATACCCGATTCAATTTAAAGCAAAGAATTTAGACCAAAGGGCTTATCCTAACAATAAAGATATTTCCTTGTTAGTATATAATAATATATTTGAGTTCGAGTCACCATCAATCTTTACTATTTGTGTATTTCATTAAAAAAAAGGGCAAAGAATAAATGAGATTAGTTAAAGTAAGAAAAAAGTAAAATTAATTAAGCAGGAAAAAGTGCGAAAACTGGATTAGGACAAAGCAAATTTTCATCCTTAATCCCGTAATTTTTTTAATATTTAGCCTGAATTGTCATTTTATCGAATGAATACTTTAATTATTAGTGGTTGGACAACCATGTCGGGAGTGCATGTTAACAATTTTTACAAGTAACTTGACCACTTTTTTCCTCCTTAAATGATAGAAATGTACCTTTGACCATGGAATAAATCTATTCCGACATACAGATCTACAAATCAAGTTACACTTATAGCAAAGGGGTATTATAATTTCAATTCCCAATATTATGAACTAAATGGAAAGAGAAAATATATGTATAAAATTATAATTTCATCCCCACCTGTATACATATCTAGACATTAGACATGCGGCATTAATCCTTGGCCTTTGGCTTCAAGTAATTGAAATTTTTTTTTTTGGTTGTTGTATTTGTTTGCCCCCAGGGCATATCTCCAAGTGGCAAAGGGGAGGGCGGTAAGGGCTCAGCGCGGTAGTGTGCAGAGTTCGATTTCCCGTAAAGTGGAATTGGCTTTGTTGCAAGCGGGAGTTACCAATAGGTTAACAGCACTGGCCTTGCCATTGCTCTCCACCCTGGCTCCTTGGAGGCACATCCTGCGATTTAAATCCTCCACCAAAAGTCCAGGACAGGGTCGGTGGGGGCCCTCAGGGTTGGGGTTCAACCTTTTTTTTTTATTATTGAATTCAGTTGTGATTGATGTCAACTAAATGAAGAATCATTTAACTTTGACAAACGTCAAAGCTTACACTAATAGAGGAGATTCCACTTTTACAAAAATTTGTTGTAAAAACTTAAATTTTAAGATTATGTTACAATATATTTCTAATGCTAACACAATTATAATTGAAGCCAATACAATTGATTGCCAAACGAACCCTTCATTATACAACAATTATTTAAATAAATGGGACGAAAATAGTATATAATTTATCCGTTGCGAACAAAGTTAGTGGTTGCATCCCAACCGCAAACTAGAAAGATGATATTTACCTCTTCCAAAGTTCTAGAGGCAAGGGTCTTGGAGACTTAGGATTAGTCCAGCGCAAGCTGAGATAATTGGTGCCAATAAAAAAAAAAAAGGAAAGATGATATTTGTCGTGCTGTTGAGCACCAATTTGCAGTTCCATTTTGGCTTCTTTTGTCCACATGTTTATTTTTAATTTTTTTTTACATTTAATTTTGTCATTGTCATGTTTAATCATAGCCCACTTCTTAATAATTTTTAATTCAAATGCCGACTTCATAACCATTTGTACGGTAGATATTTTTAACACGTTAAATCAAGCATTACTAAACATAATTATTAATCATATAGAAAAAAAAAATGGAAAGAGAAATGGGTAAAACAAATTTGTTGATCGTGCAATAACTTTCAAGTTCAGAATCAATCAAGTGGATTCCTGTAAAGTGAGAATAACTGCCTTTCTTTGACTGTTAATAAATTATCTTAAATGCGTACTTCATATATTGAGCTCACAAAATTATTATAAAGTTTAATTATACACAAATTGAAGCATGTAATTTGAGATAGCTTTTACTTACTCTTCTTACAAAAGAAGTTTATGAGTTGCAACTATTAGATATTGGGAGTTGTTTTTGTATCTACTTTAGATTATTTTATAAAAGTATCACATATATTTAAAGAGTTTTAAATAAAGCAAACGTAAATTAAGTTCTCAAGTAACTACTTCTACAAAAATCAAAGGTCGATTGAAAGCAGAATTATTGAGATACGGTCTTAGATGAGCTTCCTTGTGAAAGGGGCCACTGAAATTTTAGTCTAATTGCTATTAGATTACTGGACTTTAATTTAACAAGAATTAGGTCACACAACTTATTGATATCATATATTAATGGTTGCTTACCTATTATTCGCGTTGACATGACAGACAATTGAAAAATATCATGTGAAGCTAGATATTGAAGGCTAGCATATTCTTTCTTTCTTCTTTTTTTTTTTTCCTTTTCTTTTTTTCTTTTTTGAACCATCAAAGAGTAACTATTATCGATTTAATCCCACAAGTGGACGAATTGTTAATAAGTAATATAGTAGTGAATAAAATGCAAATCTCACGAGGACTGAATCTACAAAATTCAACTTAGTTGATCTTGGCTTTAAATAAAAAACATACAGTAAGATTTTAGAAAAATTTTGAGAAAATTAAAAATAATCTAAGAAGATAAGGAGCTAATATTATTTACAAATCCCAAAAAAATAATAAAATCACAAAAGTGCTAGAATTCTCTAATCCACCACTGTTCCTATGATTAACTCTCCGTACATGGGGTTGAAAATCAATATTCTAATATTATTCAGAAGCTTTTTTTTATGGATATCCAAATCTATACCTATACATGAAATTAATTATCTTTAATTAACCTTTGAATATATGAAACCATTAATACATTGTGATTATTCTTTAGCAATTTTATAGAATATAATAATATCTCTATCTATTATAAGACCTTATGCCTTTCATTACCATGTACTATATTAATGATGATTTTCTCGAAAGCAACATGAACAAAAAACTCTATGAACAAAAAACTCGAATTAATAGTGATCAAGTATTAAAACGGAATAAAAAGATAATGAACAATCAACCCGACTAAAAGAAACTAGAACATATGAAAACAAGTACTACAATTTAGTCACATAATGGGGTTTTATTGCTAACCCTAACACAAAACAATTAGCCTAATATGTTAAGAAAAAAGAAAAAAATAATAAAAATTGAAATTCAAAATCTGAAAGAGACAAATTCACGTTGTTTCTTTTCCTCCCGGCTCCACGCACTTCTTTCCTCGAATGGCTTCTATGTCTCGGCTCCTCCGCACGATTCCCTCTCTTCACGCCACTGATCCACCTTTTTTAATTCACGGGATTTCCTTCCATTTCTCATCTCAACCATACATAATACATCAACTTGGGCTTAAAAGCCTGAATTCTTTAATGTCCACGTGTGTTGGCCATTGTTTTATTTTATTTTTCTCTTTTCAACTATTAATTGCACAACAAGCCTTCTACTTCGTTTCATTTTCAACTTGGTCTATAATTTTCAAAAATTGGTAGAACTTGTCCTTTTGCCCTTTTTTTTCTTTCATTTGCTTCAAAATCGGTTTACATCTAAAAGGAAGTAGAAACATATACAAATTAAGTATAGACTTGACAAAATAAATAGTTAAATTCTAGTTTTAATAACTCAAGATAAGTGTAAAATTACATTTATCAGTAACTTTGTTACAATTAAATAAAAGTTCAATGATCTGATTGTTAACAATTGAAGAGAGTGCCATTTCGCAAGCAAATAAAGTTGAGTGATGTTTTTACATGTAGGGTGAAAGTTCAGTGACCTATGATACGATTAACCCCTTTCTTAGCAAATAAAAAAATGTTTAAAGAATATATCAAAACAAATTTAATCATTTGTAAATACCAAATGTTTACCTTCGACTTTTCAAAGGCCATTCAAACCAACGCATAGTATTTGATTTGAGCCCAACTAATGCTACCCTTACGTTAATAAATGACACAATGTAAACTTGTCATGATATTATTTTCATACTAATCATATCACTTTAAATCAATTCATTGATGTCACATGTGTCACATCATCTTATATATCATCCATTATGTTTTAGCCCTACTCTTTTGAGCCTTTAGTTATTACAAAACAAGTTGAATGGAGAACTCTTGTGTATTTCCAACCCAATGGTGCCGAGTACGTGGGAGACATTAGTTGTTGCAGAATTGGCTCCCACCCCTTGGGGGGCACGTATTGATATAGAGATAAGAATGAGTAGTCCAATCATTCATTCTTTTAGCAACATTTCATTTTGAGACACGTTACGCAGCTATATGTGCAGTTTTCCCATCGACACACCATGCAGTGGAATTGTTGCTCCCTTCTAGACGTTTTCATTGTGAAGAATACATACATTGATTAAATATAAAAACATTAACAAACAAAAAAAGGGGCTTGAGCTACTTTTTTTTTTTTTTAATACAGTTAACCTTTTAAGATGACTACATATTTTAATATTCAACTAGTTATTCCATTTGTGCAATGCACGGGGAACCAATATCTTTTTGAAGTTATAATAATACAGGAATAAAATAACTAATGGAACAGAATTAAGAACATTTTATTCTTGTACCTTTTAGAACAATTGGTTGAATCTCTCAGAAGTCTCCCACTACTAGAAAATGTATGATTTGCAACAGAAATTTCTGTTACTAAACAGGTCAATATGTGGCTAATTGACTATTAGTAACAGAAACGTCTTGATGCTAAACCATTACTAATTCTATGGTGGCTAATTTAGCCACAGATTTTGTTTTCCGTTACCAAATTAGTCACAAAGAAAGTCATTAGTATATGGCAATAGTCCTACTTATATTGCTAAACTTGGCCTAATTAGCAACAGGTTAGCGCATTACTAAATTACCGACAAATAAAAGCGTTACTAATTAGTAACAAACTTTTGTTACTAATTCCATTATTAATTGTGGACTAGAATTTAAAAAGAAAATAATTCCCTCTAATGCTCCTGTGAGGTTTCAAACTCGAGTCTTGGTGGTTGGTGAGTAAAGTCCAACCACTTGACTAGTATATATCTCTGTTAACATGTTACCCCATAATTTATATAAAGTATGTTCTCGTAATTTTGCCCCAACCATATTCGTTACAAAATTGTTGGTAATCCGTTGCTGATAGTAACAAATTATTTCAATTACTAGATTGGTCATGAAAAACTATCAACAGAAATGATTTCATTACTAATTTCGTGGCTATACTCGTTCTAGTACTAATGTCTTACTATTTTGTTTCTAATAGTAACAAATTGTTTCCGTTACTATTTCGTAACGGATTGGTAACGAAAAATTAGTAACAGAAGTAATTTCGTTACTAATTCCATAGCTATGTGTGTTATGTCACTAATACATTATTATTCTATTGTTAATAGTAATAAATTTTTTCCGTTACTATTCAGTAACAGATTGGTAATGAAAAAAATAACAACAAAACAATCTTGTTACTAATTCCGTGGCTATATGCTCTCCGTTACTATTCTATTGCTAATAGTAACGGAATTGATTCTGTTACTAAAATTCTGTTGCTAATCATTCATTTTCTAATAGTGTCTACATAATACCACTGTCTTTTCTCCAAATAGTTCATTAGAAGCAAAAACAATTTACCATATAATTTCTTTTCTACTTCACTTTATTTTACTTTTGGCATAAGATTTCTCCATGAGAAAAGCAAAAAAGCATAGGGCTACGTGGAATAGTCTAAATTTATATGTCAAAGAACTTTTATAGTGAAATAATATTGTATAGCATCAAATTCTTCTAAATGTTAAATATTGAAAAACCAATAAAAGTGACATAAACCCTGAAAAAACTATTGTCATATTTAATTCCAGATAATACACATGCCGATAATTGAAAACTATATTTTTCCTTCTCCAAAATCCTTAGGATGAAAAACATCTTGACTTGGAATATGTTTTGGGGAAAAAAAAATTAGCCTTCAAAACGGTTTTCTAAGTCTCGTAACAATTAAATAATTTTATGCACAATCTGACAAAACAATTAATATTTCTAAGTGATATAACTGAAATTTCAATCATCAAGTTCAACTACAACAATATTATTATTAAACAATTATTTGATAAAGTCCAATGTTAAATTTATTATATTGGATTGCCAAGTTCATAATTGCCACTATTCATTACTAAATCAAAATAATCTCATCCACGGCCTACATGTGAGCCGTTAATTAGCTATCAATGATAACGTTATATAGTATTTTGTTACACATCTATTATCCTTATTTTAATGGCCAAAGAAATACACTCGTACATAGCGCATTGGTAGAACTATATATTGTTTGATAAGCCTACTCTCAAATCTCATCCTATACATTAACATATACACCAAAAAAAAAAAAAATCAAAAGCTCTATTAATACACATTGGTAAACTGCTACAAATTAGTGCGTAAAATAGCATGAATTTAAACAATCAAGCAAAAAAAAAAAAAATCTTTCATTCTTCCTAGCCACACTCCTAGTTTTCTTGCATGCATATTTAAAGCAACAACAAAGTGTTGAATTACATATTTAGACCCTACAAAGGCTTGAACTTTGAAATCAGTGCATGTTTAATAAACACTCTAAAATCAACAAACAATCAATCAAAAAATGAAAGAAAGAGAGACTTTGATTTAAGTCTTTTTTTTAAAAGAAAGTCCCTACATTAAAAATACATGTTAGAAAGAAAACGTAATTCCTCATTTCCACAAACACTGCCAATCGGGGAAAAGTACCCACTCTAAAAATTATAGACCCAGGAAAATAAATAGAAAAAAAAAGAAGGACAACTAATTGGATAGGAACTCAAGCAATTTGATATATTTTCATCATATATTAAGAATTTCTTAAATAATTCGAAATTACAAAATTCAAAAACCAAATTTGATGAACATGTTCTTCAATTGATAACTTAGAAACTACCGTTTGCCCCTTTCAGCACCATGCCTTAAAATTAAAGGTTACATGTTCCTGCAAAAAGTAATTCAAGCAGTTAATGAAACAATAAAAATTAACTTAGAGGTTGTTTGGTATTCTTTATTTTTGCAATTTATAAATTCACCTACTATGATTTGATTATTGATTTGACAACTTCTCAACAATCATCACACATTTCAAATTTTAATTAAATCTCCACTATTCATTTCCACTCATTATAAATCCCCTTTATAAATTAATTTTATAAATCTAACCAAACGGGTCCTTAACTTTATATATCATCATAATTATCCAAGAAACATGGCTGAAGCAAGTAGCAACCTTGAACATTGATTGTTGCGGTTAAGGGGATGGATTCAAGTTAATACATCTTATCAAGGTAAAAGAAGAACAAAAGTCCCATGGTTAATACTCTTACTTATAATGTGCACATACATTATTGATATATAAAAAGATTTCCATCATACTATGCAGTTCCTGACTTTATCGAAAATCTTTACCCTTCCAAAGCAAGCTAAGCTCTAGATAATATTTAGTTGTTTACAATATAATACATTAATCCATTATATTAACACATATTTACTCTTTTAAGTCATATCCCATTTCTTTCCTTTAAATTCATGGCAATTTCATAAGTTCTTTAACTCAATAAAGTTGCCCCCATAATGTAGTTTCTCTTGATGTTAATTATTCTCTCAATTACCATATGATCACATCCTTAAAATATCAACAATACTTAATACCTTCGATTCAAACAATAGTTATTACTATTTATATCATAATTCCAAATAATATGTAAGATGTTTTCTTGGCATTTATATTCGACACTTTAGGATAGCTCAATGAATTCTCCTTTTTACTTAAAATTGGAAATTGAATCCATATTTTTCTAAGTTCCCCTTCGTTAAAGTCTTTAATCATACTAGTTTATCCCTGTCTTTGTATGATTAAATTAATCTTTAACAATCACCTTAATATTCCTTTAAATTTTCAATAGTTCTTCAATCTTCGAATAAATATATGTTTGTCCACTTCATATAGCTATTTAGGAGACTTTACTCCATCTTAGAAATTACAATAGATCACATATTAAAATCTTGAATTTCCACTAAAAATAACAAATGACACATTCTATATTCCCTATGTTTTTCTTAATTATTAGATTGCCTCTCCCTTACATTTATTCCCTAACTTCATTAAATTTTCATTGGCCATTATCTCACTCCGTAAAAATCATAATACCAACTTCTATAAAAATTTCAACGTTATACTAACCAACTATAATTTCTTATCCCATCACATTAGTCTCAAATTTCATAACCCACTAATGATTTCATGCTGTTAAAATGTGCATTGAACAAATTACAACATAATATTACATATTCATAAAAATTCCATAAACTAGAACAAAATTTCCATCTTAAACTTACATAAACTAAAGCTAAAGATAATTAGCACTTGTGTTTGACTCTAGTACTCCCTTCTTCCTAAGGTTCTTCAACTTTTATTTCTCTCTCTTTTTTTTTTTCTGCCTCAGGAATTCGGCCTTGCTTTTTGATTTCTTTTGCATGCTTTTTTGTTTTTTCCCCTCCTAATTAAAGACATGGCTTTCCTTTTACACTTAATCCAACAACTTCATTTAACTTAACAAAATAATATAGAATTTATTTTAAAGTTTCAAAGAAAGCCTTTTTCGAAATTTTCAGCTTTAATTGTTCCTTCTTAAACCATAATTTCATATACTAACTCTACATAATTCTATATATACTATACCTTATATGATTCTATTTTCATGTCTAAGAATAATTTCACAAGAAAATCTCATAAGCCTTAAATGAAAATTTCATCTTAAACTTGCATAAATTAAAACTTAAAACAATTAACACTTATGTGGTTGAATTCTTGTGTTTCTCTTCATTTTGTTCCGAGCTTCTTCCAATTTCTCCCCTTTTTTTCACTCGAGAGTCACCTCCTGACTCCCTCACTCTGTCCCTCTTGTCTCTCTCTTCTCTGTTTCTTTTCTTGCTTCTTTCTTCCTTCTTTCTATTATATTATACTAGTCCTACACCCGTGCGTTGTATGGGAGAATAATTTCAATTACATTTGCTACAAATGCCATCACATAATTGCATAACAATTTTTATATAAGTAAAAAAAAAATGATAGTTGAAACATACCATTGGATTTTAAAAACTAAGCAAGAGCTTGATAAAACACTCAATGTAGAAATAATATCCATTAATCATAGTTTTTGGAAAACCTCTTGAAAACTAAATTGGTTGTGCAGTTACTTGGTTTTCCGTCCTCATCAAATAGTAACATTTTCAATCCAGACTGGTTGGTGACTTTAGACACTGCTACATAAAGATGTCCATGGGTGAACGCTGCAAGTTTCAAAAATATACCTACGTGAGAGAGCGATTGACCCTGACTCTTGTGTATCATCATTACGTAAGATACAAGCAAAGGGAATTGTCTTATGTCAAACTTGAAAGGCAACCTAGAGTCAAAAGGACTGAAAGACTGCCTTGGAACAAACATTTGGTCACCCGCATTAGCTCCAGATAACACCTTTATTTTAAAATATGATCACCTAGTCTTGTAATAATTAATCTTGTCCCGTTGCACAGACATATAGCCAGATCAGTGTTACCCAACAGCATAACTGGAACTCTGACTTGAAGCTTTAATTCATGGTTTGGCATACCAGAGCACTTGATGGTATTCAAAAATCTAGAGAATGAACATTCTGTTAAAAACTACTGCCTATATCGGTCCTGCAAGTTGTATTAGAACTCAAGTATGTCCTTTCATCAGTGGGACAAAGAGAAACCATGTGCTTATTCACTGATTCTACATCCCCTAGTGTTAGAGCAAGTATCGCATTCCCCTACAAGTATAAAATACTACCGACAATTTCTATGAAAGATGGATGCATACTGTTCACAATAGATTTAATTAAATCATCTGAATCTCGTATCATAACATCATCTGGCATTTGTACAATTGTGTATCCATCAATTTGATCGCCAATTGTTCCATCCCCAACGCTTGTCATCCATTCTAAAAATACCCTTATCTCATCTCTAGCAACGTTATCCCCAATGCTTTCAAGACTCATGTTCTTTGTCAATCTCAAAACTTTGTAGTTTGGCCACAGCTGCGATGAATTGATGGTTGCATGAACAATATACAGCCCGTTACCTCTCATCATGACATGCAATATCTGTTTAAAATCTCCACAAAAAATTGGCTTACTTCCAAAAGACAGGCTCATGTTATGAGGATTCGTGGCCTGCAAAATATCCCTCGTTGTTCTGTCCAAAGCCTCGAAGCAATGCCTATGCATCATTAGCGCTTCGTCCCAAATTATAAGTTTTATTTTTGTAATTAATTTTGCTAATGGACTACCTTGTCTGATGTTGCACATCGAAGCTTTATCGATATTCAATGGAATACCAAACCTGGAATGTGCTATTCTACTGCCTGGCAATAGTAGTGATGCTATCCCACTGGATGCCCAATTCAAAGCAATGTCACCTCTTGACCATAGGGCTGCTGAAATCGTCTTACATATGAATGTCTTTCTAGTCCCCTCATAACCATATAAAAAGAAAACACCTCATTCTCCACCATCAACAGCACGAATAATCGTATCGTATGCATTCTTCTATTCTTCGTTCAACATCCCGCCAAACGTAATATAGTCAGCCGCCGTAGACTCCTTGTCATAAAAGAAAATAATTGCTAGAACAGTCTGCCAGAGAACAAAATATGAGGTGACTCACCGTCATGTTCTTGTAGCGTGTATGCAAAAAAACTCTCACATGGTCAAGGTCTTTTTGCTAGATGAACTATAAGATTCATCACCCTCTCACAAAAAGAATGTTGTTTCTAAAATCATTTTGGCCTTTGACAAAGAGGAATGGGTAGTGAAGGGCAAGCAAAGAGTGGTGTGTCTTTGTTACCATAACACGTCTCAACAATAACGTCTCTAGGCCCCAGCAATGTTTCAAAATCACCAACAACTAACATTGCAACTTCAGACGCAGTTGGCAAATCATAAGTCCGGCCGTCATGCTCTCTTTTACTGGTAAGCCTTATTCACACATTTGGGGCATTCTCAACACAGATTTTCTCTCCTGTACGCCTAAAGTCCTAGCCAAATGGTTGTGAGTATCCAACATATTCTTCAAATCCACAACTATTTCCTCGTAGAACTGATTTCCTCTAGAATATTTACTGTGCAACATGAAGCAAAAGTGTTAATACTGGTGGGCTGAACAGTGTTTGTTAATACTTTGATGTAAATCAACTGACCTAATGGCTTGCATTGTATTTGCAACCTCATTTTCAGTATCGTAGACATATAACTGAGCAAATCTTGGTGCAGCTCTAGGAACCAACAACAAAGTCTTAATCGTATGATAATTTTGACCATGTAATCTACAGAGATGGGGTGACTTTCCTTTGTTAAACTGTGGTCAATCGTGCCTCCCATAGATGAAAAAGAAAACATTATATTATACTGTCGAATATTTTCAACAAAGTGCTTGCTTATTCTATCGGTTCTATACAACAAATCTTTAAGTACTTGAGGAGGTTCATCCATTGGAGGCAGTTGAACTTTTCCTTGCAATCAACACAATGAGAATCTTGGTGTTTTTGAATTGTACCCTTTTTTAATACTCTCAGCATACCAAAAAAAAGCTTTGTAGAATGGACACTTTTTATTCGGATATCCTAGATCCATATATCCTGCACACTATTAAATTTAAACTTGATGTAACACTACGTAAAACTGTAAAGTAACTATAGTTGGATAACATAAAAGAAAAATCACGAAAATTACACTAAAAACTCAACACTCAATGTGTGCCAACTGATCAAAAGACCAAGTTATTGAAAGGCAAGGGTACATAAAATTAAAGGGATATATGAAAAAGGCACCAAGCAATTTCATACGTTCTATATTTGTAGATTAAATAATTATATTATATAATTATTATTATTTAATTATATTATATTATATAATAATATTGTGATAACATATAATATTGTATCAAGATTATATTAATAACTTGTTATTAGTAATGTGGGCGGTATGTATACTGTTGACAATTAGAGTGGCATGAATTTTAAGTTGACATATTTCACCAATAATAAGCGATTATTAATGGTTTTTTATTTTTTATTATCATCATCAACTAACTAAAACCTTAGTATTTGGATGCAAAATTTCCTTTTTCTTTTTTCCTTTTTTTGGTATTAAATCGTGACTGATGAGATTTGTTTTTGATTTTCAATTCAAAATGATGTTTTTTATTTTCAATTACATACATGCTACATTTGTACAATAAAAATAAACTGTTATGAATTTTTAATTTTTATTAATTAAGATATTAGTATTAAGCAATGATGCATAAATATAATTTTGTTTTATATGTTTTTGATTTTCATATTGTATTTTTATTAAAACTTTATTAATCAATGATTATTGTTATATGCGCTACTGCTTTTCTTAAGATTTTAGTAGTTAGTACTTATATCACTTATGAGCAATGATTCTCATTGAGCACATAATTATAAAGATGTGATTTTTAATTCAAAAATACATCGCTTTACTCTTATTAAATTAAATTTGTGCATCTAAATGAAAATAAAGCGTCGTGTTAGTTATTTATGAACTATTTTAATAAACAATGTATGGGTTTTATTATTATTTATTAAATTGAATTAAGACATAAATACCAGGAGTCTATAATTACAATCTCAACAGAAAAAAAGGAAATATAATTATGGGTCCGTTCGTTATCGTTTATAGTTGGATTGACTTATAATACATTTGAAAATTTGAATTTTTAAGATATGTGGCTTAACTTGATTGGTTAAATTTTAAAAAGTTATTATTTGATGTGATGAATGTGTGAGATGTCAATTATAAAATTTGTCACGTGTCTCAAAAATTTTAAATTTAAAATGTATTATAATACAATTCATTTATAATACATACCAAACACACTCTATATGTGTAACTTGTGTATAAAAGGTATATGGGGCCCAGCCCAATTTTGCATGAAAAAAGGGTCCTATCGGTCAATGAATTGAGAAATGGGGGCCGAGCCCAATTTTCATATATTCAGCCTAAAAAAAAGGGAAAAAAAAAACTTAAACCCTAAAGATACTTCATTTTCTCCATCAATGTCTTTTTTAATGCGTTTTGTTTTTTGTCGTTTCATGATTTTCACTATGTCATGTTTTTAACACCATTTTCGTTATGTTTTTGCGAGATCCCTAAATCCAAGGCAAGTGCTGACAAAAATCGAGCAACCCACACTAGATTTGTGGACTTCAGCCTCGATCACTGGATGAGTTGTATCGGAGAAAAAAGTAACTCACTCAAGCTATTTTTCTGCCATTTTAGCTGAAGACATTGTGAATGATTGGTTTTATGGGATTATTATTATTATAATACATCTATAGCTATATAACCATTTTATATTTGGTCTCCATTGCGAGAAAAAGTTCTCTCTAGGACTTATAAGTCCCTTTGAATTTCATGATACCTTTGAACTCATTAATTTTAGTTTTAATTAGATATTTCAAGGTCTGTTGCTCTCTCTTTGTCAAATGCAACGGTTAAAGAGTATACTCTCTGCTAATGAAATATATATGAATAATAAATCTTTAATAATTGTTAAATTGCGGGAAAAGCTAAAAATAAAAAGAATATAGTCCAAATAGAAAAAATTAAAAAGACCAACTCTATTAACAGTAATAAAACATAATGCAAAAAGAAAAAAAAAAACAGTAATAAAGCTGTGCCTTCCTATTCCCTTGCTCCCACTCTCAGTATATTCACAGCCCCCCCAAATTATTCCCTTTCTATATAAATCGTCTAGGAATGGTAATGAGACGTATGCCTTTTCTCGTCCCTGTCCCGTTAAGGAATTCTTTACCCCGTACCTAGGGGGATTTAGAGTGGGTACAAAAAAAATACCCGTTACGTGCTTTGTTAAGAAATAACTAAAAAAAGGAGGAAAAATAGAATTAAAACTACATAAAAAGTCATTCTAGTTATCATGTCAGTTTCATCTTTGACATCTGAGTTCAAAACTTCACATGGGACAAAACTTTTTAAAAAAAAAAAAAAAAAAAAAAGAGACCAGGTATCGAGACGAGGCGGCACAACCCGTCCCTGCCCCGCCCTGATAAGACGTTGGGGCCAAATTTTTGGCCCCGTACCCACCCCGATATTTAACAAGGCGGGTACTTGCGGGTATCCGGTAATACCCGTCCTGTTGCCATTCCTAACATCGTCGAATCCAGCCACAGCCTCCATTTTGACCACTTCTCCGTAGCCTCATTTTCTCTATATCTATCTGTTTATCTCTCAAACATAGCAAAACTACAAAAGAAATCTTGTATCAATCAAATTTTACACATTAATTTCTAGTTTTGAATATTCAGTATGGTAGAGCTGGCGCGGCTGACGTTTATGTGCCACAGACGATATAGGTTTGGAGGACACTATTGAACTGGTTGGCATTTTAGATCGGAAGAGCGTCGTGTAGATCCTCCGCAGCACGCCTTCACTCAATCAGGTGCTATCGTATATCGGCTTGCATCACAGCTCGTTGCTTTCTTCTTCTTTTCCCCACGCGCCGCCAAATTTTAAGCCTTTGCCGGTGGTTGAGTTGTCAGATTTTGCGGAAGAGCCAGAAGAGGCACCGCCGTGTCCTTACATCCACCCTCAGCAACCGTTGTTCCAATCGCCGCAGGGGGAGAGTGCCAGGGGCCTCGTCTTGGAGAAGCTAATGGCATTTAGTGCAATTTCTTCGGATCAACTGTCTCGCTAGTCAAAAAACTTATGTGACACTCAACATCAGGGCAACAATAATGATGACAAAAAAAGGGCAAAGGCTGTCTGAAAATTTTGGGCGGGAATAAGGCAGGTGGTCCACTGGCCACTCTCCTACTTTTATAATATAAAGATATATATATATATATATATTTTTTGTAATGTCAATTGTTGAGGTCTAAGTCAAGAGAATCTTCAGACCCTAATTGGATTTCTTTGCATTTCATATATATATTTTTTCATTCTTTTTTTCACTTTTAACACTTTAATCTGTAATCTTATATGCGTATTTAATTGAGTCCTTATTTTTCACTCTATTACATAGAATGAAAGTATAAGGGAAAATTAGGATGTCACAGATTACAGCCGTAAGTACTCATGATGCACCCAATGAACCTAAAGTGTATCTTTCTTTTTGTGGATACACCAAAGTGTTTTGGCAAGACGGAACATATTCCAACTTTTTATGTCTCGAAAACCAAACCCCCTTCATTTTTCAGTAGGCAAACATTTTTCCAAGCCACTAGAGGTTTCTAGTATTCCATAAGAAATTTCTACACAAAAAAATGATTTTATCAATCACCCTAGTTAGGATAGGAAGGATAGATAATCAAAAGCTCTCCACGCGCAATCTCTCTACATGTATAATGCGATACGAATCAAGTGCTAAATAATTGTACTGACATATTGCAAAACCATAATGATAACTTAGAAAGCATTTCAAGATTCAATGCCCCCAAGAAATACTTTATATGTCGAAGTGGAGCACAGATTGTGGTTCTTCTCTACAAGATAGGTTCCAAAATTCAGTTGCACTAAAGACGACTTTGTGAATGTGAAATATAACTTGCCGAGAACTCACGTAGAATGTAATTATGTCAATTGTGTTGTTATGTGTCAAATTTTATGTTAAACTTTATGTTCATATGGCACAATTCTCTGTCGAATATCGTCTTGTTGGGTGCAAATTACAATATACCATTTTGACTTAAAAGACCATAATGCCTTCAAATTTTAGTTCTAGTAAACAAGAAATAAAATTTTAAAGTATCAGGAGTTTGTTACTCCCGTGAGAGAGAGAGAGAGAGAGAGAGAGAGAGAGAGATGTGCAAAGGTCAGAACCAAATAGAGTCGCGTGTGTTTTAAGCCCATCAAAGCTAGATACCAAACGACCCGCCCAACAGATTTTTCTTTAGTTTAAGAACTGAAAATTGACACAAATACTACTAATTTATCAATTTCAGAATATCTTCAACCACTTCTATGTTTATAAAGAGCACATTCCATTCATCTATTTTTTAGCTTTTATTTTACTTGTTTAAACAAAAATTATTCTTTTATCTTATTTTTAATTAATAATAATAACAATTATAAAATTCAGTGACCAATATAATTAAAGACTTGAAATTTAATTAACGAATCTACTATTAAAAAATGCTCTTCTATTCTTAAAATTTTCTATGAAATGTGGGACATATATCAATCTTAGGACGTGTCAATCTTAGGACGTCTAATTTTCTTTTCTTTCTTTTAGCACGAACTAGGACACATTCTGTGGTGTCCATTAGACTCCATATATAGAGTACAATAGATTATATGGCAAGTTCTCATTGAACACATTGAGAGATGGGTCCCGCGACGTCCAATGAGAGCCTGCCATGTAATCTATTGAACTCCATACGCTGAGTCCAATGGACAAAATAGAAACTGACAAACTAGACATCTGATTATTCAAACTCGAATCTAATACCAGTAAAGGGCATCTTTAATGTTAGGGCAAATCCTTTGGCTTTAGTAAGTTTAATTTGAATTTTTTTTTTAAAGTACAACCCTAAGGTCATAAGAGTGGGTAGTTTTCCCACTATAAGACCCTCTTAGGACATTTAATGTGTTTGATTGCAAATTATTTGCCATAGAATGTTTAGTTTAGATCGTGAACTTGGCAAGAACAAAAACACAATTGTAAAACTCAAACAATCACAAGAGCGAACAGAAAGATAAAACAATTGAACGCGTGATATGGTTTGGCCCAAAGGCCCTGATGGGTTCACAGTCCTAAAGAACTGCTAATCCCACCATTGAGGCTCGGCAACGGGATTTGGCCTCCTTCCACTAAAACCAAGATCAATCCAAAGTTTGCAACCGTGAACCAAAAAGGAACCACCGCTGACTCGGAATTAACCCAACCAAATCCCGAATGTACGTCTTCAACCTCACTACAGAAAAATCCTCTCACTCGCCTAACACCTAATCAACACAAGATTAGGACTACTAAGAGAAACCCTAAACTTTTACCAAACAAAGTTATAGGAACTCACAATCGAGAAAAAAATTCATAGAGAAGAGAAGACGAACAACTGAAACCCTAACTGTTCACTCTGCCATAATCTGAGAACAACAACGTATATATATCATAAGGGAACGGCTCAGATCAGAAGAAGAATAATCAATAGTTTGGATTGGAAGACCCGGACCTGAAAAAGATCCGTGTATATACTTAAAGGTCATGAATTGGACTTCAAGAATGGGCTGGGCTGACACAGTTTTGGGTCACACTATTAACAAATCTCCACCTTGAACCAAAGTTGACTTAGTAGAAGTAGACCAGCTTTGTTGTTTCATCACCTCTTATTTCTTAAAAAAAAAACCTACAGAAGAAAGAACCAAAAATTTAAAACTTTAGTTTTACCAAAAAAAAAAAAAAAAGTTTTACACTAAGTAAAAATAAAAAAAATAGTTTTAAACGCCATATACTCTTAACCTGAGCCTATGTTTAGCAGAGCTAACATGACCTAAATTTACCAATCGGTAGAGGCTTTGTGCCTATGTCTGAAGGGTTGTATTGTGAAGGGATTTTCTCCAAGTTAATCAAGCCCTTTGCTACTAAATCCCTGATAAAATGTAACCTTACATCTGTGTGCTTAATTCTATCATGAAAGACATGATTTTTGCACAGTTGAATAACAGATTGACTGTCAGAAAACATTGTAATGTTGCGTTGAACAAACCGTAACTCAAACAGTATACCCTTAAGCTATAAAGCTTCCTTAATTGCTTCTGTCATAGCAATGTACTTAGACCCAGCTGTGGAAAGTGCCACAATATGTTGAAACTGAGACTTCCAGCTCACACAAGAGCCACACAAAGAAAACACATAAGAAGTTACAGATTTTCTATTATCCCTATCACTTGCATAATTGGCATTCACATATCCCTTTAAAACAATTGTTTTAACACTTTTATAGAACTAAAACAACATCCAAAGTACTTTTTAGGTACCTAAGCAACCATTTCAGTGAATCCTAATGTTTGATGCTAGGATTTGACATATACCTGCTCAGAGTACTTATAGAATATGCAATGTCAAGCCTGGTGCACACTATCAAATACGTAACAGAGCCAATAGCATTAGCATAAGGAACCTGTTTTCATATAAGCAATGTCATTACTATCAGATGGATGCATATTCTTACTCAGAATAAAATGATTACCCAAAGGCACTGTGTCACGCCCCCAATTTTTTATTACGTTATTATCTCGAAATATCAGTAGCGGAAGCGTTATCTCAATTTAAAATCGATTGCAGATTTTACAAATACAAGTTAAACACTATTGAGAAGCTTTCGCTGCGCACTCTAATAATTAATTGCACCGTAGGCTATCCACAACGAAACCTCTGCCACGCGCTGAGATCTCGATCACATGCATGTATCTTCTTCAACTTTGGGGTGATCCGGCCACATAGCTTTAATTTAATACCTACAGGATTGTAGGAAATAGGGGATGAGTACTACATATTCAGTGAATAACGACATGCGTTGGCTCATGATGAAATGAAAGAAGGTCATAGTACCTCAAGGAAGTCAATCATAAGCATAAGTTGGGTCACCACTAGTTTAGCCTCTACCCGTAAGCGCAATACACAAGATTTAATAACAATTCAAAATGGCCAAGACTACGTAGCAAGGCTATAGTATCACAAAGCAAAGCAAACGCGTAAATGGCGCTACTAGCAACGCCGAAGAACAAAAACAATAGTTTATCCAAAGTAATAGTGCACCGTCAATAATCAAATGCCAAAGTAATATAATAGGAGCATGAGAAGCAATTATACACAATCAAATATTGGATAACAAAGAGAGTTATGAAAGATATGAGCTTCAAAGATGGGGAGCCAAGGAACACGTTACTGACCTCAAATATTCCTCAAATAATCTCAAGTGGAAAGTGCTAATAAAGCCTTGATATACCGCAATTAAAGCCAAAATTTCGAGTTACGATCTATCTATATAAGGTTAGGAGCCTTTTCCAAGTGACAAATGGATGTTTTGGTAGGTTTTTAGGGTTGATTTCCATCTCACTATAGAGATGGACGAATTTGGTAGAAGAAATGAGAGTTTGGGGTATTCGGAGAGCTTGAAAGACTTGAAGTATATAATAGTTATGATTAAGTTGTTTTTAATAAATTTTGAGTTCCGCCAATCAAATTGTGACACGTAGCGATACGGTACCATACACTTGGCGACAACTTGTTCGAGAAGTCCTTATACTTTGTATTATCTTTCAATTAAATCACCGTACTTTAATTTATATCAATTAGGAATCAAATTCTTACCTTGGGTGCCAATAGGGTAATGAACTTTTAATCTTCTAATGCAATTCATGAAATCTCACAATGTTATTCAAGTAATTCTTTCATTATTGCCAAAACAACAATTATGTTGCTTACTTTAATTTTTAGAAGTTTACGGGATGTTACACACTGTAACATACTTAGCATCAAACATGTAAAACTTTTTAAGTACTTTTCAACATATGTAGCTTGACTTAATATCAAAACAGATTTAGACCTATCTCTAACAATATTCAAGTCGAGAATCTTCCTAGCAGGTCCTAAATCTTTCATTTCAAAGTTTGAATGTAAAGAATTTTTAGCTTGTTAATCGTATGCATAGAAGGACTAATAATCAACATATCATCAACATACAATAACAGAAAAATAGGCACAGACCCAGGCATCTCAAAATTGAAATATAAGCAGTAATCATAATTACTTCTCTTAAACTCCATACTCTGCATGAAAGAATCAATTTTTTTGGTTCCATTGTCTAGGAGATTTCTTCAGACCATATAAAGACTTATTAAGCAAGCATACATAATCAGGATGATGCACATCAATAAAACCAGAATGTTGATTCATATAAATTTTCTCATCTAAATTCCCATGGAGAAAATTAGTTTTAACATCTAGTTGTTCCATTTCCCAATCAAATTGAGAAACCAAGGCAAACATAATCCTCAATGTCACATACATAACTATAGGAGAGAAAATTTCATTATAGTCTATACTATGCTTTTGAGTAAAAATTTTCTCCTCCCGGCCAGGTGGCGGGATATGTGGAGGACTATCCAATGACAACCCTCCCACATAGGCCAGAGGAGGAGAAATGGACTATGCTTTTGAGTGTAGAAACCGGTCTAGCTTTAAACTTAATGGATTCAAACTCAAAATCTCCGTCTTTGATTTTATAAATCCATCTACAATCTTCTACAGAATGATTCTTAGGTTTAGGTACTAAAGCTCAAGTATTATTCTTTAACAGAGAAGTCATTTCATGTTTCAATACTAACCACCAATTTCTAGCATGCTTACCTGACATAGCATCATGAAAAGTAGAAGGTTCATATTCAGGTACAGAAATAAGCATATTACATGTAAGAAAGCATAATCATAATCACTTAATTTTTTAGGAGCTCTAACATTCTCCCTTCTACCTCTATCCCTAGCAAGCTAATAACCACTCCGATCAAGCTGACTATTATGCTACTCTATTAACTCAGAGTCATTACTATCACTCTGAGTTTCACCATCAATACTAGAAGAATCTCCACCTCGTTTAGGGTACTCTGCTGTTCATCAAAATCAATATTAAGGTGAAATTCATCTGAAGGAACATCAAATTCTTTTGAACTAGAACTTGCAACTTTAGTATCAGATAAACATGGAAACATGGATTCTTAAAATATTACATCTCTGTTAGTAATAATTTTCACCCTAGGTTGATTTCTCAACCACAATCTTTAGCCTTTAACATCATCAGTATACCTAGAAACACACTTTTTTGAGATATAGTATCAAGTTTATTACCTTTCATATAAGAATAGGCTGCACACTTAAAAGGTTTCAGGGTAGCATAATTAGATGGTTTACCAAGCCATACTTCTTTAGAAGTCTTATCATTTAAAGCAGCAAATGGACATTTATTAATAACACAGTAGACCGTCATCAGTGCTTTACCCCAGAAAGACTTTGGCACACCAGAAGACTTAAGCATACACGCTTTCAAGAAGGGTCCTATTCATCCTCTCAGCAGCACCGTTTTGTTGAGAGGTATGGGGAACAGTTTTGTGCCTTTTAATACCATGTTGCCTAAAAAATTCATCAAAAGAAATGTTGCAAAATTCCAAGCTATTGTCAATTTTAAACACTTGACTTTCTTTTCAAACTGATTTTCAACAAGAGTTACCCAATCTTTGAATTTTTGAAAAGTGTCATATTTAATTTTCAAAATGAAAACTCATACTTTTCTAGAAAAATCATCTATCAAATACAGAATTCCCACCAAAAGCAGGAGTGTGAGAAGGCCCCCACAAATCAGCATGTACATACTCTAATACAGAAATATAAGTATGTAATCCAGTTGGAAAAACTGACTCTGTGTTGTCTAGCAAACGCACAATCTTCACAAAACGGTAAGTCAGAAATTTTGTTACTTCCAAAACAACCTTTATTTTTAGGAATTTGTAACCCCTTTAAACTAATATGGGCAAGTCTTTTGTGCCATAAAACAATCTTATCACTATCAGTAGATTCAACAGTAGCCACTGAAGCACGCACAGATTTAGCTATACACACATATAGTCTACTGATTCTTTCATCTTTAAAAATAAAACTCTTATTAAGGTTTACACCCATACCACTATTTCCGCAATAACCTTTATCACCTTCAATTTCAAGAGTAAGGACATACAACAAAATTTTATTTAAATCAAGCACATGTCTCATTATTGAAAGTAGCCACAAAATCAGAATCAAATTTTAGAGAAACATCACTAATACCAGCCACAGTGGAAACAATGTTATTAGCCATTACTACCATACCATCAGTAACTTTCGAATAGCTATGAAACAAAGTTTTATGTGGTGACATATGACAAGTACAACCAGAATCAAGTAGCCATTTATCAGAATTGGATATTCCAGACACTTGATTCACAACAACATCAGAGTCAATGTCATAAATAGCCACATACATACCAACCACATCATTTACATCATGCACAACCGAATTACCTTGATTAGGTTGTTTGTTAATTTGAGCAAGACAACTATTCAATTTGTTGCACTCTTTTATGTAATGACTACTTTGCCCATACTCATAGCATTTTATAGTCTTTGACTTATCTTTATCCTTATTCTCGGAATTACCCTTATTTCTTTTTTTCTTATTCTGTTGGCCATTGTTGGAAGAACTCTTACCACTATCAACCTTCTACTTTCCTTTATTATGGGATTTTTTTTTTGACAAATAAATCCACATGCATTTTTTGTTCTTTATCAGCCTTAAGTTCCATATCTTTATTTCTAGGAGCCCCTATAACAATATCAAGATCAATAGACTCTCTATCATATTTTAAAGCATTCTTAACATCTTTATAAGCACCAAGAATGACATTCAAAAGAATCACAGCTTTATATAAATCAATAGTAGTATTACCAGTATTTTCAATATCTTGTATAAGCTTGTTAAAAAACACATCAAGATTTTCATCAAGATCTTTAGAAGCATCAAGTTTAAAACTAAAAAACCTTTTAAGCAAGAACAACTTATTTGGTAAAGATTTTTGAAGATAAAATTATGCAATTTTTGATCAACTCCAACTATCCCCCAAATTTGGGAGATTCCCCTATATTTGGGGGACAATTTTGCTCCAATGGTTCCCTTACACCTTCCCCAAATTTGGGGGAAGTATTATAATTACAAAAATACCATTCATTATTTACAAAAGTGTCACTTCTTATTTATGACAATGTCACTTATGAATTAATTTAGATTTTTAACACTTAATTGTTCCAATTTTGAGTTCTAAATTTTTTATATTTTTATTAATACTATTAATTTATTTTTTGTAATTTAAATATTATATATTTTTTTCTTTTTATTAAATATTATTATTGTAATTTAAAGCAAGTGAAACTTTATTTCAAATAGAACGATACAAATATGACAAACTTAACAAATAACAAGTTAAATTTGCTAAACAAGCACGACAAACCAAATAATCGATGTACTACGAGGCACGCAAACAAGTTAATAATACAAAAAACAAGCCACATAAACCTGCCAAAAACTTAAATAACACACTGGGAAATTAATACTATTTGACAAACAAAGACCACAAATTTTAATAATTCGGTAGGTGACCTGATGATCCTCTAAGATCTCCAAAGAACCGACTGAAGGATCCTGTACTATTTTGAGACCCAGGTGTCTTTTTTCAGTAATTCTAATTTTTTCCACTTCTAAGAATTAGCGCCCATGGGAATTTGTCACTGTATTTAGATTAGTTAATAAAATCTGGTTCTCCTCTTGTTCCTCTGCAAAATTGAGTTTTTTCAATTCCAAGTCATGCCACTTTTGCCTATCTGCACTGCCTTGCTGCAGATACTCTCCAAATTTTCGATTTTCTTCTTAAGTTACTTCAATAATCTTTGAATTGTCGCCTTCAATTTTCCTCTTAAGTTTAAACTTTTTAATTCCAATCGGACACTGAGTTGAAGGCCTCCCGTAATAATCATTAAGATTCAAATTGAATGGGGGTAATTCCTGCTAAGTAGGTGAGCTCTTCATGGTCCTCTGACGCTGAACAAATCTGCTTACTGGATCTTCGTCATTGGTAAATTTCTCCATATCTTTCATTAGAGACCATGTATGATCGAACTTTGTAAATTTTGACTCTTGACGCTCCACAATTTCTTTCGCTCTTCGGTACTACGAAAGAAAGTTCAGTCATTTGTTAGATTCAATTCAATAGTGTACAATAAAATGTAATGAACTAGACTTTAACGCTTACAATGTCATGCTCAGAAGCACCATTTGGATAAGCATCTTCAACTTGGAGAATACAAGCCCGCATTTTACTGATTGCAAATTTAATCGTTTGCATCCACGTATCAAGTGATTTTATAGTTCATTGTTGTGTGATGGATGGTGGAAGTCTACTATTGTACTCATCTGATACTCGATTGCAGAACATGTTTTTTAATTGGTTTATGCCTACAATTAGATTTTGAGTAACATCCAGCCAAACATGAAGAAGATACATGTCTTCTTCGTGTGAGTAGCTTGGACCACGAGCCGCCAGACGCCATTGTTAATTTTACTTGATAAGTAATATTTTAGGAATTATAGATTAGCGTGTTCGTTTCGTGTAATTTTCCGCTATCTATAGACGGAAAGGAACGTAAATTATTTTACACATATCTGATTTTCCAAAGCTATATTTGAATAGTCATTTCAACTGAAAAAATAATTTTGTTTTACTTCTGAATAATCTACAGAGAATTGATTCTCTCTGCTAAGAATCGATTCCCCCTGCAAAGTTTGATTTTCTTCTACACATATTTGACTTTTCCTTCAGCAAAATTTGATTCTCTGCAAAGTTTGATTTTTCCCTCAGTAATATTTGATTCTCTAAGAAGTTTACTTTTTTCTATTCATAAGTTTGAATTTCTACACAGATGTCTACTATTGCAAAGTAGAATTTTCACACAGTTGTCTACTATTGCACCGCTTGAACAATTTTCTACCATTTGCCACTTACCACACACTCATATCAATTGCCTATCATGTGCCACCTACCACAAACTTATCTTCCTCTATTTAAGAACGGCATATTCCCCAATTTTACTACAACACTTTTAGCATAAGAGAAAAATGAACTTTCACTTTGGAGGTTCCTCTTCTACATACCCTAATGATGAAAATGAATATGAATCATAGATTTATAAATCGGTGATGGAAATAATTGATGCAGAAATAGAAGTAATTGTTCGTATGCAAAGTAATAACAATCTTCTGCCAGGGCATTACATTAACCAACAACATAATGTCATGCCAAAGTGTGGAGGCTAAGCCCCAGGGCGCATTGTTATCAACCGTGAGTGAGAAGTTGCAGATCATAACTTAGCCAAGGACTATTTTGCTGATTTTCAGCGATTTAATGAGGAGATGTTTCAGCACCGATTTCGTATGTCCCGAAGTCTATTCATGGGAATAGTTCAGGCCATGCAAGTTCATGACAGTTACTTTACACAAAATAGAGATGCAACATGTAAGTTAGGTCTGTCTCATCTTAAAAAAATAACTATTGTATTTCGAATACTAGCTTATGGCATGGCTGCAGATGCTACTGATAAATACATTAGAATTGGAGAATCTACTCCAATCGAGAGTTTGAAGCGATTTTGTCGATCTGTTATAGAGGTCTTTGGCCCTGAGTATCTTAGATCACCAAATGCTAATGATACTGCCAGATTACTCTCCATCAGTGAAAAACAAGGTTTTTCTAGAATGTTGGGTAGCCTAGATTGTATGCGCTGGAACTAGAAAAATTGTCCAACTAGTTGGGCAGGACAGTACACAAGATCGGAAGAGCAAAACCGACTATTATTTTAGTGGCAGTAGCTGACTATGATCTATGGATATGGCATGCACAATTTGGGTTACCCGGATCAAATAATAACATTAATGTGTTGGAAAGGTCTCTTTTTTTTTGATTTTGCTCCGGGCAAAGCGCCTCCAGCTCATTATGTAATTCAAGGAAAGGAATAT
Source organism: Nyctanthes arbor-tristis (assembly GCA_963692815.1). NCBI lineage: Eukaryota > Viridiplantae > Streptophyta > Magnoliopsida > Lamiales > Oleaceae > Nyctanthes > Nyctanthes arbor-tristis. The sequence goes on from CAVNYN010270389.1 coordinate 53,264, forward strand.
GGCACATGCTATTACTTAGCTGATAGTATATACCCAAAATGGTCGACTATTGTGCACACAATTCACGATCCCCGTGTCCAAAAAAGAAACTATTTGCCAGTAAGCAAGAAAGTTGTAGGAAAGATGTAGAACGTGCCTTTGGAATTTTGCAAGCAAGGTTTGCAATTGTAGTAGGACCTGTACGCTTTTGGGATGAACGGGTATTAAAAAAATATAATAACAACGTGTATTATCTTGCATAACATGATTATTGAGGATGAGCGAGACTTTGATGCCCCAATCCAGGAGTACAGTGAAACTCTAGCACTAGAGGTTGAGATGGCGCATGATGAAGAACTTTGGCTCCAAAGAGCGTCATCAGCAAATTAGGGATACCACAACGCACTATGCACTCCTTGATGCCTTAATTGAACATCTGTGGGAGCAATATAGCAATTGCAAAGATTAAGTTTGTGTATATTAACGAGTTGACTTGAGTATTTGTCGTTATTAATATATCATTGTTAATGTTAATAAATTCCCGCATATATTTTATTTGGCTCTTTTCGAGATATAAATTATTTAACCTTAACTAATTATAATTATTATACTAATTAAGTATGATTTTAATTAAATAAAAATATTATTCCTATAATTATTGAATTAAAAAAAAAAGAAAAATGAAAAAGAAAATGGGTTCTCCTAAATAAGTAAATATTGTAGATACCATTTGAGTACACCAATGGTTTCCCCTTATATTTGGGAATTGGGTTTCCCCTAAAGCGCCTTAGCGATGCTCTTAGTCTATAAATTTGCACTACTTTTCAGGGTGCCAACTTTCTTTAATACAACATTAGACAAATGCAAAACAATAGAAGACTAGGCCAAATCATCCATTTCCTTAATCTTTGCATGTGTACCATTATCATCAAAAGATTTATCTATAGCTTTAGCAACTTTTAATTGAATTAGTATACTCTTCATTTTTTGTTGCCAGATGGGAAAGTCACCCTTCCCATCAAACGGCGGGAGATGAAACATAGTCATAGTTATACTTACAAAGAATTAAAGAAGAATCAAAGTACACCAAAATGACTACACCAGATCAAAAAGTGAATTAGATAGAGAAATAACCAAAAGATAAAACGTAGCTTAACAGAGTAATTAACCCAACAGTAATACATTTCCAATCCAAAAAATGCAACTTATGCATTGAAAAAATTGGCTAACCCTAATATCTACAGGTTTTTGTGAGACTCGATTGGTCTCCGGTCAAAGGTCTAAAAGGGAAGCAAGTAAACAAGTGTAGTGGATAAAGATGATGTGGTTTCGGAAAACAGAATTTAAAAAACAAGAATAATCCGGGGATAATTTTCACTCAAAAAATAAGAAATTCTTTACCAAGATCCCAGAGTTCTTGCAAGACTCTTACCAATATTTCGCAAACGACAACACAACAATGCTCTGATACCACCTGTTAAGTTTAGATCGCGAACTCAGCAAGAAAAGAAATGCAACAATTGTAAAACTCAAACAATCACAAGCCTCGACAGAAAGATAAAATGATTGAACACGCGATATGGTTTGGCCCGAAGGCCCAATACTAAAGAATTGCTAATCCCACCGTTAAGGCTCTATAACTGGATTCGCCCTCCTTCCACTAAAAAATTAAGATCAATCCAAATTAAGTGTATAACCGTGAACCAAAAATGAACTACCCTTGACTCGAAACTAGCCCAACTAAACCCCTAATGTACATCTTCAACCTCACTACAGAAAAAATCCTCTCACTCGCCTAGCACCTAATCAACACAAGATTAGGACTATCCAGAGAAACCCTAAACTTTCATTAAAGATAGTATACAGGAACTCACAACCGAGAAGAAAACTTCACAAAGAAAAGAAGACGGACAACTGAAACCTTAACTATTCACTATGCCCTAATCTGAAAACAACAATGCATATATACCATAAACGAACAGCTCAGATCAGAAGAAGAACAATCAACAACTTGGAATGGAAGACCCGACCCGAAAAAGATCCCCGCATATACTTAGAGGTCATGGGTTGAACTTCAAGAATGGGCTGGACTGACACAATTTTGAGTCACATTGTTCACATAGAAAATGTCATTTTCTACTTAAATTTTCCCGATCTAATCAAATACAGTTTTATTTTCCATGTTAGGCCAAATTAAAGTGGAAATTTTCCTTGAAATTAAGGAAAATGAATTCAGACGGGGGAGATAGGAAAATATTTTCAATGGAATCATTTTCCATCTTTCAATCAAACTCACCCTTTTAGTCATACTTTTAGAAAATAGAGGAATTTTTCACTTTAAAAAAATTAAATGGGCCACAGTGTCTTTAGTCACGATCGTTGCTCAAGAAGGTACCAGTCCAATATTCAAAAGGAGTTGTAAATTATCTATCAAATAGTTAATTATTTGACATTATATGTGTGTATTTTAGTGATCAACTTGTTATTTACTTTTTGCATTTGAAATTCTAATTGTTAAATGAACGATGTTTCGTGGATATTTACAATATATTAAGTGAGCATAATGATCTTTGATAAGCATAAAAACATTTAAGTAAAGAAATTCTCGTTTGAACACCCTAAATAAATATTGTTAACAAGACCTTAACATTGAAGAAGAATTTATAACAAAGTTTCTCCATGCGTGAATTTATATTTTATTCTATTATTGATGTCACATTTTCTAGAAGTAACAAACTTTTCGCCAATTGATCAGCAAGTCACATTCTTTTTCAAAATGAGATGAGATTACTCAAATTGGAATTTGATTGAGCATGTTCCAGACAACGTAATAAAGCATGATCTCAGCATGTTCCGTCAATTTTTTCCCCTTATGTTAATTATTTTATTCTTTATGAATTGTCTTGGTCCAATTGAATGTTTTCTTATTGTAGCTCATGATTTACAAAACAATTCTTGATCCGCTCTAGAATATAAACACACAAATAGGTATGATGTATTAATTGATTACATTTCTTTGTTATTCATCAAGAAAGTTACCACCGGCCTCGTCAGAAGATTCTAGGATTATCAAGAAATATAATGCGTGAATTTGGGAGTCCAATTGAAGGAATAATTGGGAAGGATGAATGCAGCTGACACGCATGGAATAATTTGGAGAATGAAATAAATTATGGTAAGTGACAAAGCAAAGAAAATTATGGAGAAATGGAGAAAATGGCAACCGACATTTTAGGAGAGAAATTCTGGAGAAATTGAGGAGCAACATCACTGCCATTTTTGGGAATAATCTAGAGGAAATGGGCTGCTGGATTCAACCGACATTGGCACATATAAATAGAGTAATGTTCAGCCACCTTGGGTTACACCGCCTACTTCTGACGTGTCACACACATAGCCGATACACATGGCGGCTATGTGTGTGCCACATCTGGCCATGTCACCACCACATCAGAAATGGGCGGTGTAACCCTGCCGACAGTGGCGGGTGAACAAAATTACATGTAAATACCCCAAACCATGCATTGTCATTCGTAGAGTGTATTGAGGGATGAAGACCAAGAAATGATGGTGAATGAATTGGACTAAAAAGAAAAGAATTAGTTAGAGTGCATAAGTGTGGAGAAATGGAGTCAAATGCATGAGTCAATGAGTGAAATGGAGGCGTGAGCTAGGTGGGAAAATAGAGGCAGTGAAGAAAGTCATAGGTAGAGTAAGTAAATATAAAATTAGTGTGAGAATAAAGTGTGTCCCATTGTAAAATGTTTTGTGAGTATATAATACAATGTTTTGTGAGTATATAAGAAAAGTTATTTTTTTGGTGTCCTGTAAACTCAACAATTCAAAAACTCAAGATTCTTTGAATTAGCATCAAAATGCAAAAGGGTAAATTTAAAAAATAAAAAAATTGCAAAAGGGAATTGGGGCATGATAATACAAGTTTACTATCTTAGTAGTTAGTGTTGTCAAAATTATCCGACAAGTGCATGGGGACGAATCAAGTAATATAAGTGATGAATTGAGTATTTTACCCACAAGGATCGGTATTTAAAATTCACTTTAACTAAGCAATTCTGGCAAATAACATAAATAAGCTAACACACACAATTAAGACTTGAGTTGTAAATTGATGAAACAAGTATCATTATGAAAAATAATTAAAAACAACAATTTATAAGAATTGAGCAAATGTAGATGTTTAAAGCACTAGGTTCCCTGAATCCGCCACTATTTCCACAATCAATCCTTAGTACTCGCCCTCACTTGTTCTAGCATAGGGTTGAAAATCAATCATCTTAATTTATTCGAAAGCCTCTCTCAATGTTCAACCAAAAAAAATACCTATATGGCAGACTAATTATCTCTAATTAAATTTCGAACATAAGACATGCATTCATTCACCTTGATTATTACCCAACAATTTCATAGAGCATAACTAACTATTATAGGACCCTATTCTGTTCACCACTATGTGCTAACTCATGAAGAATCTCTTAAAAACAATATGAATCACAAAGTTTAATTCAATTGTGATCAAGCATCAAATTGGAATAAGGCATTAATGAACAATCAACCCAACAAACAAACAACAGCAAGAACAAAGTACTATAAATTAATCATGAAATACGTGTTTTCATCATGAACAAGAGTTTAACCTAGCATGATATTACTAGACAAAACAAGAAATAAAGATGAATCCATTATAAGGAAATAGAAAGATAGAACCCTGGATCTTCAATCGCTTCCAACTCGTATCTCCAACTCTTCCTTGCGTATTTTCCTCTCCTCTTATGTTATTTCCCGTCTATTTATATGTGTAGACGCCTTAGAACGCTTAAAATCTCAAAAAATGGCTGAAAACATGTAAAACACCTCTCCCCACTATGGGCCACGGCCACCAGCGGAATGCTTCCAGCTGTATGGCCGCGGGCAACAGAGATTTTCACAACCAGTAGGTCACCGCGATTTGCTTGCCGCGGATAACCCGCGGGTTACTTTCAAAACATGCAAACAAGTTCAAAACTTCTAGAACGCTTCACAAAAATCTTTGCACTCTTCAAACATGACCCAAATAGTCTCTTTCCAGTTTCTCCAAGATGCAATTTGGTCGTCAAACTTGTTGACATTGATCTTTTCATCCTAAACTCTCGAGTTATCACACCTTGAAGCTACACTTTGAATGTGATGCCTCAATTTGGTTAAAAAATCATCCATTTCACTGGCCATTACCCCAATTTGAGCTTTTCACCTATATGACCCATATTCACACAAATTAGGTAGAAATTTGCTCATTTACATATAAAATTAAATAAGTTAAGATAATTATTTTGCAAATAAAATACACTTATCAAACTCCCCCAAACTTAGCCCTTGATCATCCCGAGCAAGAAATTCACCCAATCACATTAAACAACACGAAATAAAATTTAACACATAACAGAATAAAAGACTTGCCAACATCCTAACTTATGCCATTTATGACTGTTACAGAACATTGCCACCAACAATGAACTCCTCCAATGCTTGACAAAAGAATGGGCATAATCACATCCACTATTATATACTCTGGCATCCCAAACCACAATAGTCACATATGTTCTCAGCTTCTCGTGAGAGCCACACATCTCCCAAACTTATTATTATATTTTTTCTTTTCTTACTTCCCTTTTTTTTTCATAAGGGTATATGCTATAGGTTTTAAATCTCTCACCTCTCAATGAAGTACCAAGTCGGTTTAGATCTTACCATAAAAATAGTAGATTAATCAATGAGGATTCTCCCAGTTTTTAAGGTCCCCAACTTTCCCAACATCCACTAGGCGGTCAAACTTACTAGCTATCTACATCTCTAAAATTTGAAGCATAGTTTTGCTTTTATTATTCTCCCCTTCATTCTATGACACGCCCCACTCCCAATACCTCTAACTTACTAGAAGTGTGACGTGCGCCGACGATAAATTCTAACTAAAAGCTAAAATTTACCGTCAAGGCTCATGAATTTTAGAAAATTTCGACAGCATCTCTCTTATTTTATTAACAAAACCCCAACGTGTATACTCCCCAATAACAACACCAATACGTTGACACGTTACAATCAGCCAATTTCTCATTATAAATAACGCCACCTCATAATTGGAGAAATATACTAAACTGAATATGATTCATATGAGAACACTCAATATATATTAATAAGTTTAATTCTATTAAAGCCAATCATTCATGCTATCAACGAATCAATAACAATTCCTATGTGGTGGCTTGAAATCTTGAAATAGCAGGCTCGACCATAATGTGTTGCCCAAACTCCAATTACTACATGAGAAAAAATCATTTAGGACACATATGAGCTACTAGCCCAGTGAGTGGAGCTTTTAAAATAAACATGTCTTGAGAAGTCCAAGTATATTTTCTCAAAAATCACGTATAAAATGAATAAGTCAATTCATGGACTTTCGTAACTTGAAACTGAAATCTCAGTATAACATCGGTGTTAATAAAATCATTCATGTAGGAACACATTATAGACATCATTTCATTAATATTCGTCATAAAGTTCACTTGGAAAGCATCATAAACATCATTTCATTTCAAAATTGACATAGAATTTTCCCCAAAAAGTATCCAACATATCATAATCATAATATCATGTCATCCGCGAGTAGAGGGTCAGCTTGGGCCATAGGTACCTTATGACCCCTTCGCCCTAGGCGGCACAATTAAACAGCTTGAGCCATAGCTAGCACGCAGGCCCCTTTGCCTAGGCGGCGTTCATTTGGTCAGCTTGAGCCATATAGGCCCCTTCGCCCGTAGGCGGCATATTATAACATTGGATACACATTTTGGGGTTTTCATACATCATAAATCATGTCTTAACCCAAACATTTCTTTAAAATCATGAAGCACCATTCCATACAAACATTCACATGAACTTTTCTAAGAATTATCAACTTTCGTGAAATTTCATGGAAATAGATTCATCATGAAACATTATGAATTTCTGTGAAATCAAAGCATAATATACATTTTCATTTAGAAAGAAAAGAAGAGAAGAATCTCCACTCAACGGTTATGTAGCGATGTACATGTAGCTCCTTTTGTGTTTCCTGTAGCATAACATGAAGACTCTTAAATTTCAATTCCTTTTTCTCATAAAATCTTCTTATCCGGATAATTTCCTTTTCACAACTTTCGAATAATTCCATTCATTCATTTTCCCATTTTTCTCTATTCATTTATTCCACGTCCTAAATTTACTAAGTTGTTCACCATATACTCTATTAATCCCCTAGATTAACACATGTTTACTCTTTTAAGTCATATTCCATTCTTTCCTTTGAATTCATGACAACTTCATAATTTCTTTAACTAGATAATATCCCTTGATGTCAATTATTTTTCTCAATTGCCATATGATCACATCTTTAAAATATCAACAACACTTCATACCTCTAATTTCAATAATAGTCATTGTTCCTTGGTATCATCATTCTAAATAATGTGTAGGATATTCTCTTGACATATATATATATATCTAATACTTTATAATAGCTCAATAAATTCTCATTTTCACTTGAAAGTGGAAATTGAATCTATATCTTACTAAGTCCCCTTCTTTACAATTATTCTAGACTTTGTTCATTTTAAAATTGTAGAAATATCACATATTAAATCATAAATTCCACCAACA
>CAVNYN010270390.1:0-10831 GCA_963692815.1 Nyctanthes arbor-tristis
TACACAAAATGTCAAGTTGATAAGAGCACAATGTAGAACAGTGGAGTGATGTTGGTAGCACTGTCATCTATATATTCTAGTGCAACTGATGCAAGGTTCGAGGATGCCACAATGTCATACTATGGTGTTATTGGAGATATTTGGGAATTTGATCACAAGATTTTCAAGGTTGGAGAAGACCGCCGGGGTGTTCAAGTTGACGAATTGGGCTTCACCCTGGTAGACTTTAGACAGACAAACAGGCTATCTTGATGACCTTTTCATACCTTTTCATACTTGCATCTCAAGCAAAGTAAGTCTTCCACGTTATTGATCCTATTGAGCCTAGGTGGTCAGTTGTCCTTCAAGGCAAAAAACGAATAATTGGCATTGAAGATGTTGCTGACAAAGAAGAGTATCATTAGTTTGACAAAAATCTTCCATTCTCAGTTGGACTAGATCACATTTCTGCAGGGGATGATAACCTAGAGATACAATATCTGCACTCGGATCATGAAGAAGGCTTGTGGATTGACTATCGCTCATGATCACAATGTAGTTGTGTAAGATCATTTATATTCTGATTTATGCATGTCATGCTAATATCTTGTTATTGGATTAAGATATCTATATGCAAAGTTGATCATTCTGATTTATACATATCGTGTTTTGTATCCAGGTTGCCACGACGCGATGGATGATGAAAATGGTAGCAAAAAGAAGTAGATGAGAGGTCCTACAACTTGCGAGAAGTTGAAAAAGATGGATGATACTTCAAGAGTAGTCGAGCTCAATGAGCTTGGTAGGCCTATCGGCCCGTTTAGTACTCAGTTGGCCAACCACGTAGGGAGTATGGTCCAGATTCATGTGCATATAAACTACACCAGTTGGCTTGAAGTTGAGGATACTCTTAAAGACCTTGTTTGGAAGGATGTCCAGGTATCCATTGAGTGTACATGTATGAATTTGCTAACTCATTGACATTGTTGTTATAACGTTGCTCAATCTTGTTGTCTTGCAAAAGAAATTCAATCTCGAAGATGACAAGTTGAAGCCTATTATTTTGAGAATAGCTAGGATTAGTTGGAGACGGTTTAAGGCTTCCTTAGTAAAAAATTACATGAAATAGCAGCACAAGAAATATGAAACTCCTTGTGAGCTGTACACATTCATTACTGAAGACATGTAGAATAAATTCAAATAGGATCATGACACTCCAGAGTTTAAGGTAAGAAACTTGCAAAATTTTGTATTACTTTCACATTGCATGGGTATCTAAATAAAAGCAATTGTGATCTCTTTTAGGAGAAAAGCGAGAAGGCGAAGCAGAGTCAAGCGCATAACAAGCACCCACACTTTTTAGAATCTGCCAATTATGCTCGTAGGATGCCTGATTGGATTGTTGCAAACCCCTATCTCCCTCATCCTCTTGTGGGTCAATTAGATCAACCATTCTGTCCCAGGATCGCTGTTACGATTGGCTTCGGGTAAGGTTGAAGTTGGGGCCCGATGGTAATTATTACATACCCAATGATGCAACGAAGGAGGTTTATGAGAAAATTGTAAGTATAAATCGCACTACTGATTCTTTCATTACATCAACTTACGTGCACTTATATGTATCTTGAAAATTTTCAAGCAGAAAGAAATGCAAGAGGATGCCAGTAATGGAAAATTTGTCCCAAAGAGACACTAGGATATCATGATAGTTGCTCTAGGCAATGAGGAGCACCCTGGCCGACTAAAGGGTTGTGGTGGATATGTCACTGTGAGGGACGTTTACGGCAGACCTCAAGAGCCAAGGTAAAGACAAAGTGGGGTGGTGTCGATCGATGATCTCAGGCAGGTAATAACAGCAGATGTCACTGCGAGCATTATTGAGCGAGTGAGGCATGAACAAATTATTAATTACTTGAGCGGATTTCTACTCACAATTGTTTAAATTTCATCTTTGTAGGTCAAAATCACCAATTGGAAGGAAAGAAAGCAAAAAAGAGCAAAAGGACTAATTTACAAAGGAATTTGAAGTATGAGGACTTGTTTACACGCTTGGAAAACTTGAAAAACCACATTTGGAGTCATTTTGAAACTTAAGGACCTTTTAGAATAGCTTTTGAGTTTCTACACTCAATGGAAAAGAATTGAGTGAAAAGGACTAAAGATGCAAGAAAAAGTGAAGCTGGGGACCAAATGAATGAATCTGAAAGTACGCCTACCCGCGGCCACCCGTGGCCTTGTTATTTTTTCTGCTGTCCGCGGGTTCTGTGGCCTACCGCGGGCTACCTAGAAACACCCGATTTCATTTTTTTGAGCCCCTTTTGTGCAAATTTAGAGAGTTTGGTGTCTTGTAACCCTAAAAACAAGTTCTCCCATATAAAAGGCTCATTCTTCATCCATCTAAGAGGGTTGTTGTTGGAGTTGTTCTTGGAGGTAAAAGTTAGGGCAAAGTAAAAGAGAGAAGGAAGAAGAAGAGAAGTTTTGAGAAGAATTACTAGCTTGTGCTTCTAAGGGTTAAGAATCCATGTAAGGGAAGGATTACATTCTTATTATTTTATTTCCTCTTTATTTTTCTTAGTTGCAATGTATTTCATTAACTCTCTACTTCATCCCCATTTTGTAATGAGCTAAACATTTTGTTGATGGGATTTTTAGTGTAGCTTAACCAAGCTTAATTAATATCAAGGCATGCTTTTCTTGTTTTGTTGTTTGTTCTTATGAGTGGTTGTTATGACATTTAATGCCCTTTATCTACTTGGCCAATAAATGATGTGTTGAGTGATTTGTATAGCTTTCAAAAGAGGAATATACGTATTAGACCAAGTGACAATCACCGTAGGTTCTTGTAGGAGATAGAAATATACTCCTAGTCCTAGGTGACTCATTGAGGCATTTTCACAAACACTTAATGCAATTAGTTGGATTTCAATTGACATAGAGATATAGTAGGTTGATCCAATTAACTAGGGCTAATTTGACAGTCGAGAGAGGTAATTAACTAGAATAGGAAAATTGGGTCTAACATTATGAATAAGTAACTTGTTAGCTTGTTGGTTTGTTAATTAATTAAGGTTAAGTGAAACCAAGAATCCCAACCACCACATCTTTATATTCACACAACTCCACTTGCATCCATTTTATTTAAGTTCCCTCCTTCTATGTGCTTACTTTCATATTTTCAAGTCAAAATTCCATTTTAATTGTGTGTTTATTTTGTTAACTCAACTAATTTAACTAGAGTAATATCAAGTAACAACTCCTCGTGGGATCAACAACCGGACTCTTTGTTCATTGTATTACTTGATACGACCCGTGCACTTGCGGTATATTACACATCTTTAATTTCGTAACAAGTTTTTGGCGCCATTGCCGGGGAGTGAAATATTTAATTACCATTCTAGTTAACATTAGATTAGATACTACTTATTCTTTTGCTTTCTTGTTTTAAACTTAAGCTAACTTGTCTTTAAATTTTTGTAGGTCTTCAATAGTTTATGCGTCGCTCTAGAAGTCTTGATCTAGTTGCATTTGACCTCGATATTGAAACAATTTTCCTAAGAAGTCTAAGAGAGCAACGAGAAGCTAGAAGGAGACAAAATTTTGAAATGGAGCACGGCGGAGATCCTATCAATCCTATCATTCCACCTGTGGCTAATCCACCCAGAGTCATTCCAAGGCATGGAGCTCCACCGGACTTTAATATGGAAGCTCCTAGAGCTCATCAACAACCAAGGGTGCAACCGATTGTCAATGAAGAGGATACACTTTTTGGGGACTTCATGAATCCCCCGGTGGTTGAAAATCGATCAAGTATCATTTATCCCTCATATGGCCACCCAAACTTCCAACTTTGTCTAGATGTCATCAATTTATTCTCCAATACTATCTCATTCAATGGGAGAACCGATGAAAATCCATATTCTCATATAGCCCGATTTATGGAAATGTGTGGAAATTTCAAATATGAAGGGGTAAATGAGGAAGCAATTCGAATGAGGCTAGTAGTACATACATTAAAGGATAAAGCAAGAGAATGGCTAGATACTCTACCCCTGGGGAGCATCACTAATTGGGAGGAATTTGTTCAAAAATTCACTATGATGAAGTACTTTCCACCCGCTAAAGTTGCTAGACTCAAGCATGAGATTACTAGTTTCCAATAACATGAGTCTGAAGCTTTTCATGAGGCATGGGAGAGATTCAAGGATATGCTACGAAAATGTCCAAATCATGGAGTTTCGTTGGGAGCACAAGTTAATTATTTCTATGCCGGGTTGACTCCTTCATGTCGCTCCAATGTTGATTCATCTTCCAATGGGTCAATCAAGACAAAAAGCATCCGAGAGTCATATGATTTGTTTGAAATCATGAGTGAACAAAGTGCAATGTGGCCGGATAGGGGTTCTCAAAGGAAAGGGAATGGAATTCATGAGGTGGATGCATATTCACTAGTTTTAGCCAAGATTGATGCGTTGGCAAAGAAGGTTGAGGGACTTTCTACATCCACATCTCATCCCATCAATGTCATACAAGCTCCTCCACCTATTTGTGAAATTTGTGGAGCATATCATCAAAGTTCTTCTTGTCCATTGGTTCATCAAGGGTCTTCATCATCGGAGCAACTGACTTATGCACAAAACTTCCAACGTCAAGGGTATAATCCTTACTCTCAAACATACAATCCCCGATTTAGGAACCATCCTAATATCTCTTATGGAAATAATCACAATGTGCTCAATCTGAGACCACAAGAGAAGAAAGAGGGTTGGGAAGAAACCCTTGCTAAGTTGGAAAATCAATAATTGAAATATCAAGAGCGCCATGATGTAGCTTTGAGGAACTTGGAAAACCAAGTAGGCCAACTAGCCAAACTTCTTTTGGAGAGACAAAAAGGAGATTTGCCAAGTAATACTGAGACAAATCCAAGGGAAAATGTGCAAGCAATCACAACAAGGAGTGGGATGAAACTACCTGAGATTTCATTGAAATGCCCATTGGCTCAATCTGAGAAGGTAACCACAAACAATGACAAATCTTCTCAAGAGCCCGAAGTAATAGAAGAAGGGGCTAAAGAAAGTGAACCCGGACCTTCATCTCCAAAAGTTCCAACTCCGGTCAAGACCTATGTACCTCCTATCCCATGTCCTCAAAGGCTACACAAGCAAAAACTTGATGCTCAATTGGGTAAATTCTTGGAGGTGTTCAAAAAGTTATATATCAACATTCTATTTGTCGATGCATTGGCTCAAATGCCAAGTTATGCCAAGTTCATAAAGGATATTCTTTCAAATATGAGAAAACTTGAGGAGCATAAGACTGTGAAGCTAACAGAGGAATGTAGTGCCATTTTACAAAATAAGCTACCTCCAAAGATCAAAGATCCAGGGAGTTTTACTATTCCTTGCACTATTGGTCATCTAAATTTTAGTAAAGCTTTCTGTGATCTTGGTGTTAGCATTAATTTGACGCTTTTGTCTATTTTCAAAAGATTGGGCTTGGGAGAAGCCAAGCCGACCACTGTATCATTGCAATTACCCGATAGATCCATCAAGTATCCATGGGGTATTATTGAATATGTGCTTGTCAAAGTGGATAAATTCATTTTCCTGGCCGACTTTATCATTCCTGATATGGAGGAGGATCATGATATTCCTATCATTTTGGAGAGGCCTTTTCTAGCTACCGGGAGAGCTCTTATTGATGTGCAAGAAGGGCAACTAATTTTGAGGGTTCAAGATGAACAAGTCACTTTTAATGTGTTTAGGGTTTTCAAATATCCATCCGGGTCCAATTCTTGCTTCCAGGTGGAAACCATTGATCAAGTAGTGGCTAAGTCTTTTACTCATGAACTATCTAAGGACCCTTTTGAATCTTGCATTACACATTCATGGGATATTGATGAAGGGGATACCAAAGTTGAGCAAATGGTTCATTATTTGGCGGCTACACCATATCTCAGTAAAAAGAGACTTCATTTTGAGGAATTGGGAAAGAATTCTTCACCACCACTACCATCACTTCAACAAGAACCAACTCTTGAGCTCAAGCCTCTTCCTTCTCATTTGACGTATGCTTACTTAGGAGAAGCTTTTACACTTCCGGTTATCATTTCTAATTCTTTAAGCAAGTTAGAAGAGGAGAAGCTATTTTGGGTCTTGAGAGAGTACAAAAGGGCCATTGGATGGACTATATCGGATATTCGGGGAATAAGTCTTTCATTATACATGCACAAGATCCTTATGGAGGATGATTTCAAGCCATCAATTGAGCATCAACGCCGCCTTAACCCAAACATGAAAGAAGTTGTGAAATCCAAGGTGTTGAAGTTGCTTGATGCAAGGATTATTTATCCTATTTCGGATAGTGCATGGGTTAGTCCGGTCCAAGTTGTACCAAAGAAAGGAGGTGTCACGGTGGTGGAAAATGAAAATAATGAACTTATCCCTACAAGACCGGTGACTGGATGGAGAATGTGCATTGACTACCAAAAGCTCAATAATGCCACTAGGAAGGATCATTTTTCCCTTCCATTCATCGATCAAATGCTTGAGCAATTGGTAGGTCATTCCTACTATTGCTTTCTAGATGGGTATTCGGGCTACAATCAAATTGCCATCCCCCGAGGATCAAGAGAAGACAACATTTACTTGCCCATATGGAACTTTTGCATATAGGAGGATGCCTTTTGGTCTTTGCAATGCCCCTGTAACTTTCCAAAGATGCATGATGGCCATTTTCTCCGACGTGGTGGAGAAATTTATTGAGGTATTTATGGATGACTTCTCGGTATTTGGAGACTCTTTTGATAATTGCTTGAGAAATTTGAGCATGGTATTGAAGAGATGTGAGGAGACAAACTTGGTGCTTAATTGGGAAAAATGTCATTTTATGGTTCAAGAAGGCATTGCTCTTGGCCATAAGATTTCACAAAAAGGGATTGAAGTTGATAAGGCTAAAATCCAAATTATTGAAAAGTTACCTCCTCCTACTTCGGTAAGGTATAAGGAGTTTCTTGGGGCATGCGGGCTTTTAAAGGCTGTTCATAAAGGATTTCTCAAAAATCACGAAGCCACTTTGTTCTTTACTTGAAAGAATGCTCCATTTGATTTCTCCCAAGAGTGTCGTTTGGCTTTCTACACTCTTATGGAGAAACTTATCTCGGCTCCAATTATTGTAGCACCGGATTGGAATTTTCCATTTGAGCTCATATGTGATGCAAGTGACTATGCCGTGGAGGCGGTGCTTGGACAAAGGAAGGAAAAGGTCTTGTATGTCATCTATTATGCTAGTCGAACTTTAAGTGATGCTCAATTGAATTATGCTACTACAGAGAAGGAGATGCTTGCGGTGGTTTTTGCTTTTGACAAGTTCCACTCTTATCTCATTGGCTCCAAAGTCATTGTATATACCGACCATTCAGCTCTAGAATATTTATTAGCAAAGAAGGATGCGAAGCCACGGTTGCTTAGATGGGTTCTCCTACTGCAAGAATTTGATTTGGAGATTCATGATAAGAAAGGAAGTGAGAATCTCATGGCCGATCATCTATCTAGACTTGAGCAAGGCGATGAAATAGAAGTTGAAGAGATAAATGAAGTCTTTCCCGATGAACAACTATTGCAAATTTCAAGTCTTCTTGAGGTTTCCAAACTGCCATGGTATGCGGATTTTGTGAATTTTCTTACTTGTGGCATTATCCTACCGGATTTCTCTTTTCAACAAAGGAAGAAATTTTTTGCTTACGCCAGCATTATTTTTAGGAGGATCCTTAATTGTTTAGAAGGGGACCAGATCAAATCATAAGAAGATGTGTACCGGAAGAAGAAATGGAGAAGATTCTTGAGCAATGCCATTCTTCACCTTATGGGGGCCACTTTGGTGCATCTAAAACGGCGTCAAAGGTTCTTCAATCGGGTTTCTATTGGCCCACCTTATTCAAAGATGCCTTTACACTTGTCTCTAAATGTGATCGGTGCCAACGTAGTGGGAACATCTCCAAACAAAATGAAATGCCTTTGAATCCTATCTTGGAAGTTGAAATTTTTGACATTTGAGGAATCGACTTCATGGGCCCCTTTTCACCTTCATTCTCTAATCAATACATTTTGGTGGTGGTAGATTATGTGTCAAAATGGGTTGAAGTGGTGTCTTTACCTACTAATGATGCTCGTGTAGTAGTGAACTTCCTCAAGAAAAATATTTTGACTCGTTTTGATACTCCTCGAGCAATCATTTGCGATGGACGAAAACATTTTTGCAATCACCTTTTTGACTCACTTATGGCTAAGTATGGAGTGAAGCACCGAGTTGTTACGCCTTATCATCCTTAAACAAGTGGGCAAGTCGAGATTTCAAATAGGGAATTGAAAAGAATTCTTGAGATGACGGTGAATGCTTCAAGAAAAGATTGATCAAAAAAGCTTGATGATGCTTTGTGGGCTTATTGGACGGCATTCAAGACCCCTATTGGTATGTCTCCATATCGGCTTGTATTTGGAAAGGCATGTCACCTTCCAGTTGAACTTGAGCATCGGGCTTATTGGGCTATCAAGGTCTTGAATTTTGATGAGAAATTAGCCGGTGAGAAAATGTTGCTTCAATTAAATGAGCTCGATGAAATCCGCCTTGATTCTTATGAGAATGCCCAGATTTACAAGGAAAGAACCAAGAGATGGCATGATTAGCATATAATGAAGCGGGATTTCGAAGTTGGGCAACAAGTTCTCCTATACAACTCCGCGCTTCGGCTCTTTCCCGATAAATTGCACTCTAAATGGTCGGGACTATACACTATTGTTGAAATCTTTCCACATGGAGCAGTGGAGATTCTTGATGAGACAAATGGCCGGTTCAAGGTCAATGGACAAAGATTGAAGCCATACTTTGGTGATGTTTTTTTGAAAGAAAAGTCATCCATTCCTCTTTCCAACCCGGAGTGATCATACCACAAAGTCAAGCTAAAGACTATAAATAAGCGCTTGTCGGGAGGCAACCCAATTTTCTTACTCTTACGTTTCTATTTTCTTTAGATTAAATGTATATTTTTGGCATGCTTAGGTTATTTAATTCTATAGTGAGCTAAATATTGGAGACCTAATGCATATACTTGTAAATAAGTTTAGAGGTTTATTTTGACTAGTTATTTACATCTTATACCCACTTTTGCTTCCTAATTTGTAGGACACTAATGATATTCAATGATATCTTGGTGAAGAGCGATTATCACTATCTCAATTTAAGGTGAATCACAAGTTTGGGAGTGGACTACAAGCACTTTGCATAAACCGGGGAAGTGTCGTTAACCCTCTCATTTTGTATACCTTGTTCTTTTTCTCACATTGAGGACAATGTGAATTTCAAGTCTGGGGGTGATTTTGCAATTGTATTGAGTATGCTAGCATGAATTGCCTTGCCTTGCCCAAATTTAAATTGTTCTTTGATTCTTAGTGATGATCCAAGGCTTATCCTATTTTGAGATTTAGTCATGACCAATTGTCATTTAGATTTGGAAATTATGAATTGAACTAGTTGATAGTTGTGCTTGATTATTCCAAATTTGCATTTTTTTTTTACCATTCCTTTTGAAATAAGTTTGGGGGTAGTTGAACCGGTGAAGGAAATCTCTAAGAATATAGTGATTCCATGCATGTCGAAAAAATTTTGTGTGGAATGTTTTTGACTATCAAGTAGAGACTTGGTAATGATCATATGCTATCACTCTAATCCCAAATTAAAATAAAAAAATTGTAGGAAAAAGTTGCCTACCCTAAGGAGTGTGAGCTAGCATTGAGTAATTTGGCCCTATGCATCACCAATGTGTAGGAGATGATCTACCGATGAAGAAGACTACCCTTGGGGACTAGTGCACGAACTACCTACGAAAAAAGAAAACTAATATTTGGTCAAGTATAGTTACCTTTCGAGAATTAGATAATAGTGAGTTTGAATTGTCTAGTTGAATCTTGATTGTCAAGACACTCAAACTTGAGAGAATCGCCACAAGACTAGATTGTTGATAATGCCGGTAAGACTTAACCAAGCAATAAGAGAGAGTATGAAAAGAGAAAGAAAAAGAGACTATCTTTTATTTTGAAATCTATTTTTGTTTATTTCCAAATTGAGATGATCATTGGGAGTGACTGCTCCCGTTCTATTTTGTCAAATATGGATAAGCCTAACTTTTATTTTGTTGTACTTTTTGGATCACTCTTGTGAATTGATATTACAATTTTGCATTTGGAAGCAAGGTTACAAGTTTACCTATATTGATGATTTGAGTTTTAAGTGTTTGAATGTGATTGTAGACAGTCTTGCTCGAGACGAGCAAGAGTTTAAGTTTGACTTTTTGAAAAAAATAAAACCAATGAAATAATGTCGTGTGGCAGATTAGAGCATCTCCAATGGGAGAGTGGATTGTGGTTATGATGTGGAGGAGAGAGATAGAGAGAAGATTATTTTAAGTAAATATGAATGAAAAGAGGTGTAAAAAAAAATGGCGGGAAAAATGAAAAAGATGAGAGATCTTGAGATAAATTCAAAAATAATAATAAAATAGTAGTAGACTGGGTGAAGGAGAGGGTCTACTTGTGAACCTTACACGGGACTCGAGAGAGAAAAAGTGAGGAAAAATAGTGTAAATGAGAGAAAAATGATTAAAAAAATAAAAATAGATAAAATTACAGGACTCACGATTTTATTTTGTGTCTTTCTCTTGCCACAAATGGACTAGGTCCATTTTTTTAGCATTAGATATGCTCTTATAATCCAGATTATAATTTGGTGCGTTTGCCAAACACATTCGTATTTATTCAATTTGGGACAATATGTAAGAACAAATATTATCCCAAATGATGAA
>CAVNYN010270391.1:0-20263 GCA_963692815.1 Nyctanthes arbor-tristis
TAGTCAGGCTTCCACTATGCCTTGTGTGCTGTCCTGCCCGAGCAGTGGGACAATTTTTCCACCGCCAGTGCACAATCTAGGCTACGAATGTTCCAAGAAATCCCTCTTGTTCACGATATAGAGTAATCTAGCAATATAGTTAAAGTTTTATGATCTAAGGTACTCGGGACGAAAGATCTCTATAACAAATCGACAAAATTGCTTTATACTCTTAATTGCGGTAGATTCTCCAATTTTAATGTATTCATCAGGCGCATCTGCAGCTATTCCATAAGCTAGTATTCTAAATACAGTAGTTATTTTTTGAATAGGTGACAAACCCAACTTACCTGTTGCATCCCTCTTTTATGTAAAATAATTGTAATGAACTTGCACTGCCTGAACTATTTGCATGAATAGACTTTAGGACATACAAAATGGAAGCTAAAGCATCTCGTCAGTAAGTCACGAAATCTGAGCAAAATAGTCATTGAATAAGTTACCATCTGCAGTTTTTCCCTCACTATTGATAACAACGTGCCCCGGGACTGAGCCTCTATGCTTTGGCAAGACATTTCGCTGTTGGTTAACATAATGTGTCAGGAGAAGATTGTTACTACTTTGCATATGAACAATCACTTCTATTTCTGCATCAATCATTTCCGTCACCAATTTGTAAATCTGTTATTCACCTTCATTTTCATCATTAGGTTATTTAGAAAAGGAACATCTAAAGTTAAAGTTCATTTCTCTCATACACAAAAAGTAAGTGTTGTAGTAAAATTGGGGGATACGCCATTCTTACATAGAGGAAAATTGTTTGTGGTAGGTGGCACATAGTAGGTTGGTGATACTAGTTTTTGGTAGATGGCACATGTGGTGTGTGAATTAAAATTTGTTGAAGTAAAATTTTCTTAGTTGCAATAGTAGACAAGGGAAATTCAAACTTTGCAGAGGGAATCGATTCTTTACTATGGGAATTGATTCTCTGCAGATTATGAGACAAATAAAATCACATTTTTAGTTGAAATGACTATTCATACATGGCTTTGGAAAATCAAATATGCTTAAACATATTTACGTTTCCTTCCGTCTATAAATAGTTGAACATTACAAGAAATGTACACCCTGATCAACAAATCCTAAAATATTACTTCTCAAGTGAAATAAAAAAAATGGCACCTGGTACTCGTAGTCCAAGTTACTCACACGAAGAACACATGCATCCTATTCATGTTTTGCTGGACGTTACTCAAAACCCAATTGTTGGTAGAAACTTGTCAAAGAGCATGCTCTGGAATCAAGTTATGGATGAGTAAACTTCCACCATCCATCACACAGCAACATACTATAAAATCACTTGATAAGAGAGTACAAATGATTAAGTTTGCAATAAGCAAAATGTGGGCCTGCATTCGCCTAGCTAAGGACGCTCATCCAGGTGGCGCTTCTAAGCATGACATTATAAGTGCTAAAATCAATTATTACTATTTTATTGTACAATATTGAATTTAATCTAACACATGATCGAACCTTGATTGCAGTATCAAAGAGCGAAAGAAATGGTAGAGTGTCAAGACATAGAGAAATTTACCAATGATGAAAACCCAGTAAGGAGATTTGTCCATTATCAGAGGGGCAACAATACTTTCACTGAGCCTGATTCACCCATTTAGGATGACTACTTGTCCTCACCTACGCAGGAAGAAATACTGCCATTCAATTTGAATCTTGATGATGACAATTACAGGGGCCCTTCTACTCAGCATCCGAATGGAATTAAAAATTCTAAATTTAAGAGGAAAAATGAGGACGACTCTTCAAAGATTATTGAAGTAATTCAAGAAGAAAACCGCAAATTTAGAGAATATCTGCAGCAAGGCAGTGCAGATAGGTGAAAGTGGCATGACTTGAAATTGAAAAAACTCAATTTTCCAAAGGAACAAGATGAGAACAAAATTTTATTCACTAATTTGAATACAGTGACAAACCCCATGTGCATCAGTTCTTGGAAGAAGAATATGTTAGAATTACTCAAAAGAGATGCGGGCATCAAGGTAAATGGTCTCAGAATAAGTCTGGATCCTTCAATCAGTTTTTGGAGATCTTGGAGGATTTTCAAGTCATCTACCAGATTGTTGAATTTTGTGGTCTTTGTTTTCCAAGTAGTATAGTTTCCCAGTGTGTTTCTTAAGTTTTTTGTAGACTTATGTAGCTTGTTGTTTGTATTATTCGCTTGCTTGCTTGCCTCGTAGCACTTAGATTATTCGGTTTGTCATGGTTGTTGACAAACTTAACTTGTTATTTGTTAATTTTTTCATTTGAAATAAAATTTCAATTGTTCTAAGCTTTAAATTAACATAATGATATTTAATAAAAATTAAAAAATATATAATATTTGAATTACAGAAAAAATTAATAGTATTAATAAAAACACGAAAAATTTGGAACTTAAAATTGGAATGATTAAGTGTTAAAAATTGAAATTAATTCACGAATGATATTATCGTAATTAAAGCAATGGCAATTTCATAAATAAAGCAGTAGCATTTTTGTAATTAATTACCAACCCCCAAATATGAAGGAGGTGAATAGCAGCCCTGTGCTATTCACCTCTTCCATATTCGGGGATGGTATAGAGGATGGTTGGAGGTAAACCATTCCCAAAATTTGAGGGATTTCCACCAAATTTGGGGGTTGGTTGGAGATGACCATCTCCAAAGGTTTCCCCTATATTTGGGGAAAACCCTTTTCCCTAAATTTAGAGGGAACTCATTTTTTTATTTTTTATTTCTTGTCATTTAATAGGAAAAAGCAATAACATATTTATTTAGTTAAAAACATAGTTAATTTGTGTAATGATTATAATTATTTAAGGTTAAATAATTAATATCTCGAAAGGAGGCAAATAAAGAATATCGTTGGGAATAAAAGACAATCTAAATTATTAAGTTACTCATTTTGAAAAAAAAAATGTGGGAATCGACTAACATTAACAATGATACGTTAATAAAGACAGATGTTGACGCCATTTCATTAATATAGACAAACTTAATTTTTACAATTACTATATTACTCCCACAGATGTTTATTTAAGGCATCACAGAATGCATAGTGTGTTGCAATATCCCTAATTTGTTGCTCAAGAAACCTTTGGAATCAAACTTCTTCGTCATTATGCAAGATAATGCACGTTGTCATTATATTTTTAAATACACGTTTGTCCAAAAAGCGTACAGTTCCTATTACAATAGGAAACCTTGATTCAAAACTCCAAAGGTACGTTCTACATCTTCCCTACAGCTTTTTTATTTAGTGGCAAATAGTTTCTTTTTTAGACCACGGGGATCGTGAATTGTTTGCACAAGAGTCGACCACTTTGCGTATGTACTGTCAGCTAAGTAATAACCTGTGCTATACGCTTTCCTTGAATGACATAACGAGCTGGTGACGTTTTGCCCCGAGCAAGTTCGGAAAAAAGATGCGACCTTTCCAACACATCAATGTCATTATTTGATTCGGGTAGCATAAAGTGAGCACGCCATATCAATAGATCACAATCAGGTACCACCTCTAAGATAATAGTCGGGCTTCTGTTGCTACTTGTATACTATCTTACCCAAGTAGGTGGACAAATTTTCCACCTCCATTGCATACAATCTAGGCTACCTAACATTCTAGGAGAACCCTGTTGTTCACCGATATAGAGTAATCTAGCAATATAATTAAGTTTGGTGATCTAAGGTAGTCAGGACCAAAGATCTCCATAATAAATCGACAAAATCTCTTCATACTCTCAATTGTAGTAGATAATCCAATTTTTATGTATTCATCAGTCGCATCTGAAGCTATGCCCAAAGCTAGTATTTGATATTCAGCAATTATATTTTGAAACAGAAACAAACCTAACTTACATGTTACATCCCTCTTTTGTGTAAAGTAATTGTCATAAACTTGCACGGCCTAAACTATTCGTAGGGATAGATTTTAGGACATATGAAATCGGCACCAAAAGATCTCCTAGTTAAATCAAGGAATCTCGGAAAAATAGTTATTGAATAAGTTACAATTTGCAGCTTCTCCCTTTTGGTTGATAACAACGTGCCCTGAGACTGAGCCTCCATGCTTTGGCATGACATTTTGCTATTGGTTAACATAATGCGTCAAGAGAAGATCGTTATTGCTTTGCATACAAACAATTGCCTCTATTTATGCATTAATCATTCCCATCACCGATTTGTAAATCTATGGTTCACCTTTATTTTCATCGCTAGGATATGTAGAAGACGAACCTCCAAAGTTAAAGATCATTTTTTCTCAAATACTAAAAGTAGATGTGTAGTGAAATTGGGGGATAGGCCATTCTTAAATAGAGGAAGATAAGTTTATGGTAGGCGGCACATATTAGGTAAGTGATACAAGTTTGTGGTAGGTGACACATAGTAGGTAGGTGATACTAGTTTGTGGTAGGTAGCACATGCGGTGTGTGAATTAAAATTTGTCAAAGTAACATTTTCTTAGTTGCAATAGAAGTCAAGGGAAAATCAAACCTTGCAGAAATAATCGATTCTTTGCAGAGGGAATCGATTCTCTGCAGATTATGGGACAAATAAAATCACTTTTCAGTTGAAATGACTATTCATACATAGCTTTGGAAAATCAAACATTTTTAAACTTATTTTTGTTCCCGTCTATCTATAAATAGCTGAACCTTACAAGAAATGTTTGCCCTGATCAATAAATCCTAAAATATTACTTGCTAAGTGAAATTAACAAATGGCATCGGGCACTCGCGGACCAAGTTACTCACACAGAGAAGACATGCATCTTGTTCACGTTTGGTTGGACGTTATTCAAAATCCAATTGTTAGCAAAAACCAATCAAAGAAATGCTCTAGAATCGAGTTATGGATAAGTACAACAGTAAACTTCTACCGTCCATCATGCAGTAATGTAGTACGAAATCACTTGACAAGCGAATGCAAACGATTAAATTTGTAATCAGCAAAATACGGGCCGGTATTCACCAAGTTGAGGATGCTCATCCAAATGGTGCTTCTGAGCATGACATTGTAAGTGTTAAAGTCTAGTACTACTATTTTACTGTACACTATTGAACTTAATCTAATATATGACCGAACCTTGATCGCAGCATCAAAGAGCGAAAGAAATGGTAGAGTGTCAAGAGCCTAAATTTGCAAATGGTTGGAACTTAGATCATGTCTGGCCTCTAATGGACATAGGGAAATTTAACAATGACGAAAACCCAGTAAGGAGATTTTTCGAGCGGCAGAGGAGCAACAATAGTGCCACTGAGCCTGATTCTCCCGGTCAGGATGACTACATGTCCTCACCTACACAGCAAGAAATGCCGCCATTCAATTTGAATATTGATGATGACAACTACGAGAGCCCTTCAACTCAATATCCAATTGGAATTAAAAGGTCTAAACTTAAGAAGAAAAATGAAGACGACTCTTCAAAGATTATTGAAGTGATTCAAGAAGAAAACCAGAAATTTGGAGAATACCTACAGCAAGGCAGTGCAGATAGGCAAAAGTGGCATGACTTGGAATTGAGAAAACTCAATATTTCATAGGAAGATGCAGAGAACAAGATTTTATTCACTAATTTGAATACAGTGGCAAACCCCCCTGTGTGTCAATTCTTTGAGTAGGAACAAATTAATTACTCAAAAGATACGCGAGCGTCAAAGTGAAGGGTCTCAGAATAGTTTCGGATCCTTCAGTCAGTTCTTTGGATATCTTGGATGATCATCATGTCATCCGCCGGATTATTGAAATTTGTGATCTTTGTTTGCCAAGTAGTATCAATTTTCTAGTGTGTTTTTTAAGTTTTCTCTAGATTTATGGGGCCTGCTGTTTATATTATTGGCTTACTTACTTGCTTCGTAGCACTTAAATTATTCAGTTTACCATGGTTGTTGACAAACTTAATTTGTTATTTGTTGAATTTGTCGTGTTTGTATCATTCCCATTTGAAATAA
The DNA here is from genome assembly GCA_963692815.1 of Nyctanthes arbor-tristis. Classification (NCBI taxonomy): domain Eukaryota; kingdom Viridiplantae; phylum Streptophyta; class Magnoliopsida; order Lamiales; family Oleaceae; genus Nyctanthes; species Nyctanthes arbor-tristis. Next base: position 5,987 of record CAVNYN010270391.1, read on the forward strand.
AAGTTCACTTGTTTTAAACTTTAAATTACAATAATGATATTTAATAAAAAGTAAAAACATATAATATTTGAAATACAAAAAATAAATTCATAGTATTAATAAAAATACAAAAAATTCGGAACTCAGAATTGAAACAATTAAGTGTTAAGAACCGAAATTAATTCACAAATAGCATTGTCGTAATTAAAGCATTGGCAATTTCATAAATAAAGCAGTGATATTTTTGTAATTAATTGCCAACCCCCAAATATGGGGGAGATGAATAGTATGCCTCCATAACAGGGGACGGTTGGAGATAAACCATCCCCCCAAATTTGGGGGATTCCTCCAAAGTTGGGAGATAGTTGGAGAAAGCTGTTCCGGATTAAACTCCAATCATGTAAATAAAAAATACATAAAATTTCATCCTACGAAAAAATTAGTTTTACTGAAAGGGCCAAAGGAATTTGGTAATGAAAATTTCCAAGAGTTATTTTCTGGACAAAATAGTTTCCTTCACCTTGAGCTCTTCAAGATCGGTCTCACCATCCTCATCAATTTCACTTTTTTTGGATTTATCATCAATATCCATTTTTTTACAATAGAATTTTCTCCATTATATCCTTTTTTTATGGCAAAATCTTTCTCCATTGCCAGAGACGACATCTCTGCGAAGCGTCAATGGCTGATGGTGGTATGGTAGTCCAAAGAAGCCAGATCTTTTTTGGTGCTCATGTTATCAACAATGATGGGCTTGCAATTCTGACATCTCTCAAGGTCCCAATGAGAGAGAAAATGGAGGTTTTAGAATTTGGGTTTGTAGGTTTCCCCTTGTGCGCTGGTGCAAGGAGAGATATACGAGATGCAAGACGATGTCGTTTTAGCACTTGGAAAATGAAAAGAAAAAGGGAATTTCTATTGTAAAATTTATGAAAAGTTTAAGGGTATTAAGTAAAAATCAAAACTTTAGCCATGGATGCAAAAGTTAAAAAAGTAGTCATTTTTTGAAGGCACTACAAAAATGGACACTTCTTCCAATTTTCCTTTTATTTTAATATCAATGGTTTTTGTCATATATGCATAAATTTTTTTTTGGCTAAACGCAGGCATAACATCTAAACTATAATAATCTCACACTTGTAGCCTAGATATATGTTACGTATTACACGCAAACATATCAATATGTCTGTGTAGGTAAAATAAAATTGAGATAATTATATATTTTACCCTCATTTAAGTGCTCCATTTAATTTTACCCACCAAAAGAAAATATATATATGTATATATATATACCCCTGTACATTGTTAATATATCCCTTCTTTTTATTTTTTATAATAAATTATTATTATTTTCTATTACTTTATTATTATTGATTTATTTATACCCTAAATTGGCTTTAGATATTTTTTTACCAAACCCTAGCCACCATCCTCCTATTCTTCACCACCATCTCATCTTTTCACCATCACCGCCACTGCCATCCCCATAACTGTACACTAATCATTCATATCAAAATCACCACCCATAGTCCCCATCTTCGTCGCAATTAAAGAGGAACATTTTTTCGACGAAATCTAAAGGGGGAGGCGGGCAGGCTACTGCTGTGAGACTCGCAGCGTAGTAGTGACCGCTACGAACCAGCACCTCGTGCAATAGTGACACTTTGATTCATGGTTGCTGGCACTGGCAACCATAAATTTGACTTTTATTTATTTTTTATTTATTATTTTTTTTAATTTCACACACATTCAGTTGTTTTTATATTTGATATTTCCTTTTTTTCCCCCTTTGAGATTGTTTAAACATTTTGTTACCGTTTTTCTATGATATTGGTTTTTGTGACTCTGTTACCAGTATTTCGGTTGATGATTGCGTGTTTCATGCTTATTTTGGGTTGTTATTATCAATCAGTTGTATGTGTTGTTGCCTTATTATTTGAGTGACCAATCTCCTTTTTTCTCTCCTTTTTTTTTTTTGGTTTTTTCCTGTTTATAGGTTATATTACCATTTTTCTAGTTATTTTTTTCTGACTTTTTTTGTTACCATTCGCCGGTTATTTTTGTTACTTTTTTTAGACGGTAATATTTGCTCTCCAAATGGTAACATTTTTTTTTCAAAAATGGTAAAATTTTTTACCATGCTTGTGACAGAGTGATTGTTGGTGGTCCAGAGTTGAAAAGGGTGGTAGCAGCTACACTAAACACGACTACTTCTTTATTGAAAAATTACTACTTCTAATGATTGCTATTATTATAATTATAATTGATAAAAAATAATAACTAGTCTATATATATATATATTAATCAACAGTTTGTCTGGCTCAATTTGATTGTGAGTTCAATTAAAAATAACTCTCCTGCTCATTGTCTGGCTTCTTTAAAAAATCAATTGATGATGTCATTATTTTATTATTATTATACTTTTCTTTATTGTTATATTTTTCCTTTTAATCAATTAATTTAATATTTTTATTTTAAAACTCTATCTGCATAATATATTTAATAGTTTTATTGATTCTATTTATATATTAATTTAATAATTTTATTTCAAAACTCCATCTACATTGCATTTTAATCAATTTTACTATGTTCGATTGTATAATTTCATGATTTTATGTTCTCCTAATATATTATATTTTACTTTCTCAGCATAATATGTCTGTGAGACACACGAATGTTAAACATATTGGTATGTAAATGTACATGTATGAAACTAATATAGATTATATTATTGAGTTTTATTTCCTTTAAAGGAAATAAAAATAAGAATTAAAAAAATTATTGATTCATTTATTATACTTTTTTTATTGTTATGTTTTTCCTTTTAATCAATTAATTTAATATTTTTATTTTGAGACTCTATCTACATATTAATTTAATATTTTTATTTCAAAACTCTATCTATATGTTACATTTAATATTTTTATTTTGAGACTCTATTTATATATTAATTTAATATTTTTATTTCAGAACTCTATATACATATTACATTTTAATCAGTTTTAATATATCCGGTTGTATAATTTCATGATTTTATGTTCTCTTAATATATTATATTTTAATTTCTCAGCATAATATGTCTATGAAACGCATAAGTGTTGAACATAGTAGTCCGTAAATGTACATGTGTGAAACTAATATAGATTATACTATCGGGTTTTATTACCTGTAAAGGAAATAAAAAATAAGAATTAATAAAAAAAAGTATAGGTTCATTTATTATACTATTTCTTATTGTTATGTTTTTCCTTTGAATCATTTAGTTTAATATTTATATTTTGAAACTTTATCTACATATTACATTTTGGCTAGATATATCTCACATTTAACTAATGAATTTGAATTACATGAAAATAGATAATATATCAATCTTGATTTTAATATTATTTTTTCTTATTATTATATTTTTCCTTTTAATCATTTAATTTAATACTTTTATTTTGGGACTCTATCTATATATTACAATTTCATTAGATATATCTCATATTTGCCTAATGGATTTTAATTTTAGTTTGTTCAATTGTGTAATTTTATCATTTTATATTCTCCTACTCCATTGTATTTTATTTTATCAGCATAATATGTCCGTGAAACGTGCAGGTGTGAAGCATATTGTGTCCGTGAAGCGCACGAGTGTGAAACTAATATATATTATACTATCATATTTTATTATCTTTAAATGAAATAAAAAATAGGAATTAATAAAAAAATTATTGGTTCAATTATTATACTTTTCCTTTTAACAATTTAATTTAATATTTTTGTTTTGAGACTCTATATACATATTACATTTTGAGTAGATATATCTTATATTTGCCTAATGGATTTTAATTACATGAAAATAGGTAATATATCAATCGATATTTCAAGATTATTATTATTATATTTTTCCTTTTAATCATTTAATTTAATATTTTTTCGAGATTCTATCTATTATTATATTTTGGTTAGATATATCTCATATTTGCCTAATGAATTTCAATTTTACTTTATTCGATTGTATAATTTCATAATTTTATATTCTCCTACTCTAATGTATTTAGTTTGTCACTATAACATATCCATAAAACATACGGTTGTGAAGCATATATACTATGTCTGTAAATGCATGAGTGTAAAACTAAATATAGAATTATACTATCGAGTTTTATTGTATTTAAAGGAAATAAAAAATAAGAATTAATAAAAAAATTATTAATTCATCGAGATATCGATGGACGAATAACAAGAATTTAAAACTATATCAACAAAACAAAGAATTGATTGTATGCTACTTGCAAAAATACAATGTATATTAATTCCATGCATGTTGTGTTTTTCAGTTTCTTTATAACATTAAACTTGACAAGCATAATTATATTATATTTTATGTATGAAAATTCTTTAGAACTCTACCCGTGCAATGGACGGGCGGAAATCTAGTAATAATAAAACTAATAAAGAATTGAATTTTAATTAACATTGGTTTAGGGTAGTTTTATAATACAAAATGACATTTTAACAATTAATTTTCAATTAAGGAGTATTTTTAAAAGAGGAAATTAGATGGTATACCTTTTTTAATAGGGTTTTGAATTATATAAACTAGCATAGCACCCATGCAATGCACGAAAAGTTTCAAAAACTATCAAACTAAATATGACTTCAGGAACAATATCCAACCGTAAATTTTGAAGAAGATTTATCATTTTCACTTGTACATGTATCTAACTATGGTTTCTAAAAATTTAACTTTTACTCCCTCCGTCCACGAAGATAGGCGGGTAATTAATTTCACATGAATTAAGACACGATTGTTAATATGGTTAGGATAATTAATTTTATATGTATTTTTTATTTATACCCCCATGTATCATTAATATTGAATTGTATTGGTAGTTGGTGTAGATGATTAATTAGGAACAAAACATGGAAAAAAAATTAAACACATGCTCCATTTAGTCATTGGCCTATTTTTGTGTGACGGACGAAAATGGAATGCTAGATTATCCTTGTGGGACAGAGGGAGTAGTGAATAACCAGCTGTGAAATATGTCATCACCAAGGGTAATATGTACATAACTGTGATAATATTATTTAATGACCATATTCGAGACTCTATCATATGGTTAATTCATTGCATATACTATTATGAAATTTCATACTTTACCCACTACAATGAAAAAAATTGCATTAAAAAATAAAATAGCATCTTAATAGAATAACCAACAGCGTATAAATTATAAAACATTTCGCTTTGGGCACCTATGACATGAACGTATTTAACCAAAAAAGATCTGATTTGGAATTAGTACAATGAAAGTTATAGAAGCATGCACTACAATTTTCCCAATAATAGTGTTCGAGGAATGACCAATTGTTTAACCACAACCCCATAGGCTTTGTTGTTGCTAGACCAGGAAGTTTCATAAAGCAAGCATTACAATCACAGGAGATCTTACACTAAATTCAGGCCAAAAAGTTTCATAGATTTCTTTCCTTCTTTGGCCCTTGACCTATAGAAGCCGGCCTACCTCAAGAAGAAAACTCATATGAGGTTGGTAATAGATTTGTTGATCATGTACAGTTGAGCGCCACAATTATCATTACTCAAGCCATAAGGTGAACTCATATTTAACTAATTTTCAAGAAGGAGATATTACAGTGACATTTGATGACTATTTGAGATTGTAATCGACTTGGTAAGTTTCCTCACTACAATTATGTAGAAATCAACTTAGAGGCGCTGGGGACTATGACGTGGTGGTATTTTGGTTTGGAAACTACTACTTATATTATTATATAGTACTTATATTATTATAATTTTAATAATTTAGAGCTCGTTTGATTCTTATTATTTACTCAAATTATAATTTTACCTACCACTGATTTGATATTTGATTTAACAACTACTCAATTACAACCACATATTTGACATCTTTTTACATTTTCAATACACATCTTACCTCTCTCCTCATTATAAGTTCCCCACATTTAAACAAATAATGAGAATCAAACAAGCTCTTAATAATAAAAATCTATATATTAATAATAAGAGAATTTTCCTTGCATTGTAATTTCCTACCACTGGTCCGGCGTTGTAAGAATACTAGTAATACCATTGATGATGTCACTGGTGGATAATAATTAAATTTTTTTATATATTTTTTTAATTTTTCCGTACTTTCTGTTTTCATTTTAATATCCATTTTTTGGACAATTAAGATATCTTCTTAGAGAAATTCATAGGAATCTCTTTGGATAATTATGAGTTTTATTCTGATTATATTGGATAACAATTAAATTTGTTTTACATTATTTTTTAATTTTTCACTAATTTATGTTTTTATTTTATTACCCATTTTTTTGATAATTAAGAATATCTTCTTAAAAATTTATAGGAATATCTTTGTATAATTATCAATTTTATTTTGATCATACTGGATAACAATCAAATATATTTTACATTTTTAAAATATAAAATAACTTAAATATTAAAATAACTTTAATGAATTTTCTTCCTTAAAAAAATAATGGATGATTTTTTGTGTGTAATTAAGAATCTTTTTTTTAAAGAAATTTACAATAAATAAATTTCATTGAAATTTATTCTGATTAAGAGTTTATATCAATTTTTTATTCTCTATTTTGTGTTTTCTTTAAAGTTTTAATTTTTTAAACACGCATATGCAATATAATTGGTTGTTTATTTGATTAGACAAATTTTTTTTACATTTGTTTTTCTTATTAGCACTATTATTATTTTATTTTGAAAATAATAGAAAGTCAAATATATAACATCAAATGATCTATTGTGATTTCCCATGTGGTGAATCGCCAATGTATCGTATGACACCATTAACATACTATATTACATGACATTAAATTAGAATTAACATACTATATTACATGGTATTATATTGGAATTAAGTGTGACTGCTTAATTAACTATATATTACTTTTATTACATTTAATATATGTTTGATTGAGACTAAGTATATGTTAATGTTGAATTCTCTTATTATTTTTGTTCTCCCTGACGCACGGGCGAGAATTCTAGTAATTATAATTAAGTTTAAAAAAAATTGGAATTAATTAAAACTTGGTATGTGGACTCTTAATAATAAAAATAATTATAATTATAATTAAGTTTAAAAAAATTGGAATTAATTAAAACTTAGTATGTGGTATTTTTACAATTGAGTCAGGCATTTTTACAAATAACTATAAAAGCAATGCATTTTTCAATACCCTTAAGAAAATGAGTATTTATCAAAAGAACCCTTTTTAAAACCCTATTGCAGGCAGTGCAACCTTGCTACAACCTGGTTTGCCCTAAAAAGCATGGAAGATAGAACTTCTATTATTATCCTAAAAGAAGAGGAACTTGCTAATGTGGTGACAGGAATTGTCCATTTGGATAACCTTAGTATGCATTCCATCATAACTATTAACCAGCCTAGTAAAGGCAATCTCTTACCTCTTCCAAACCCCTCACGATATGAGCCTCTATACTAACTGTGAAATCAAATTCAACTCCAAAGCCTTACTTGTTTGCCTAATTCATAATCTGGAGAAAGGAATTAATCATGCCATTTTTGTGTTGGCAGATTTTTCTCATTCAAAAGTGTCTTCCCTAGTGGACAAAAATTGAGCATTGCTAGTTATCCCCTAACCTCCCCTCCCCAATTTTCCTTTGTGTTTTTCTTTGCATGTGGAGGTTTTTTTTTCCACTGGTGGCATGGTTGTCCGTTACATTCTGAATAGCATCTAAATATAAACTACCTACCAAGCCCTCAATATCTTCTATTTACTTTATGGTCCAAACCTTAGCATTTGCTACTCTTGCCCTTCTTCAAAGACCCTTGAACCTTCTTCTTTTCCCCGCTTCGCTGCTGCCTGCAGCAATTACCGCTCTTTAGACTACTACCCTCTTTGTAAAATTCCGCTAGGGTTTTAGCTTCTTGATCCTTACTAGACCATTAACCCTGAAATTAATAGTCAATTCCTCACCTTTTTCATTGAAGGCAGATTGGTAGTACTTGAATGGTCTTCCAACCTGGAATCATTGCTCATCAATGTGGAAAGATCCACCCCTTGAAGCATTACTCATCAATGGTCTTCCAACCTAGAATCATTACTCATCAATGAAGGAACAAACTGCCTGTTGCCTGAGACATAATGCATATACAATTGACGTATCTATTTCATCCCCTCAGGTCAACATCAAGGAAGCAAACAATTATAGGCACCAAAGCATCTTTAATCTTCTATTGATTAGTCACTACATTTTAGAAGATTCACCACAGTCCCTAAGGACACTTTACCAATAGGCAGTTATTGATGTGTTAAGGAACCCCCATCAGTGCATTATGATTAAATAATCCATCCCTAGTTTGATTGAAGCAAAAACTGATGAATTCATGAGTGATAATTTCTCTGATGATTGTGTTAATTATTTCTCATTGCTAGAACAAAGATCACTAGCTCATGACTTAAAGTTGGACAGTTTCTCTCATGCACATGGTGATTTCATTCCGGTGGGAAGTCTGTAGTGATTTTGAGCGAGAATGAGCAAGAAAGAAGTAAAGCAGAATAAAAAACACCAACTTTTTTTGGCCTAAGGCCCGGAAGAAAATCCCAGATCCTTTTTAGGGGAATCCGGAATAGACAACTGTTGAGCAATCCCTACAGGGATTCTCACTCGAGTCCTCTAGGCAACAATCAAAAGTTACAGCAGCAAAGAACACCGGAGTTACTAGTACAAACCACTGATACGAACCTCTCAATTCTAAGGCTGAAACTCAGAGGGTTACAGGCCTTTACAACCATATCTATTCTCACCAAGAGACAGAACAACACAGGGAACAAGAGATTACACAGAGTAAACTCAACAGAACCCTAGACTAGTTTTCGAGAGAGGCAAGATGACGAAGAAGGTGGCTTTTCTAACCCAAGTGTTAACCCTAGACAATAAAGGGAAAAACCCTTTTATATTAATCACCAAAAATAACCAGCGGCCAGGATAAGTACACGTGTTCTAATCAAATAGCACCCGAAAAAACGAAAAACGTGATAGCAACTCTAGGGTCAAAACAGAGGGGAACAACAACTCCTTCACTCTCCACCTTGCTATTCTTTTATGATTATGCCAGTAATAGAATCAAGTGGCCCTATAGATTCTCTTGCTCTAGAGTACCTGCAAAAGGAAAAACACCAAGTTAGAAAAGAAAACTGAACAAAACAAAAATAAAGGAAGAAAAAAACCACTTAAGATGTACACTGCTCAAGAGTGCATATCTTTAGTAAAGTTTGACAGTCCTTGAACCTGGTAGGAGACAACACTTTTGTCCCTATATCATATGGATTCAGAAGAGTAGGGATTTTATCAATTTTAACCAAACCTTTCTCAATCATATCCCTGATAAAATGAAATTTAACATCCACATGTTTGGTTCTATCATGAAACATAGGGTTTTTGCTCAAATCTATAGCACTCTGACTACCAAAATAAACAATTACACTATCCTTAACAAAGTTTAGCTCATGCAATAAACCCATTATATACAACCCTCTTTCACAGAGTCACCGGCAGCAATGTATTCTGCCTCCGTAGAGGACAGAGCAACCAGTTTTTGTAGCTGAGATTTCCAGCTCACACAAGAGCCACAAAGTGTAAAAACATAAGAGGATGTGCTTATCCGCTTATCCAGATCACCAGCAAAGTCTGAGTCACTATAGCCTATTAGGCTAATTTCATCTTTACACCTTGTATAGAGAAGACCAATATCTCTAGTACCATTTAGATATCTCAGCATACCCTTGAGAGCTTCTCAGTGGGATTCACCAGGATTAGCCATAAATCTGCTGAGAACACTTACAGAATATGCCAAATCTGGTCTGGTACAGACCATTTAAAACATCACAGAGCCAATCACGTTAGCATAGGGTACTTTGGACATTCGTCAGCATCATCCTGAGTTTTGGGACAGTCATTGGATGACAGTTTATGCTGAGGACCCAGAGATAATCAGCAAGGTTTTGAATTTTCCATGGCAAATTTGGCAAGAAGTTTAGCAATAGAATCACTTTGATTTAGAAACAGAATATTGTGATTTCTATCCCTGGATATACACATTCCTAAAATTCTCCTGGCTAATCCTAATTCTTTCATTTCAAATTCAGTTTTTAGCTTGTCCTTTAAAGAATTAATTTTCTTTAAATCATTACTTGCTAAAAGCATGTCATCAACATATAACAGTAGATAAACAGAGTCAGGACCACCAGTGCTATCATAAAACAAGCAAGAATCATAACTACTTTTATGAAAGCCTAATCTTAACATATAAGACTCAAACCTCCTATACCACTATCTAGGAGCTTGCTTGAGACCATACAAGGATCTTTTGAGTAAACACACCAAGTCATTTCTACCTTTAACTTCTTGCATATAAATGGTTTCATCTAACTCACCATTAAGAAAAGTAGTTTTAACATCTAACTGTTCTAGTTCCCAATCATAGTAAGCAACAAGAGCAAGCAAGATTCTAATAGTAGAATATTTCATAACAGGTGAAAAAATCTCATTATAATCTACCCCTTCCTTTTGAGAGAAACCTTTAGCAACTAACCTAGCTTTAAACCTTTCATTCTGGGTATCAGGTTCACCTTCCTTGATTTTATAAATCCATTTGCAATCTATGATCCTTTGATTAGAAGGCATTTAACAAGAACCCAAGTTTTATTTTTATAAAGGGAGTTCATTTCATCTTTCATAGCAGCAATCCATCTTTTAGAATCAATAGATTTCATAGAATCGTATAAGTAGCTGGTTCATCATTTAAAATATCAAGGGAAGCAAACAGAGATACATAGTCATCGTTAAAATATCTGACAGAAGGTCTTACATTTCTTCTACCCCTATCTCTAGTAAGTTGATAATCAGAATGAGATACCTCATGTGTAGACTCTGTTTGACTTTCAGTGGAAGATGGATTTTCAGATACAACATCACCCTCAGGTGGTGTATCACCAGGCTCCACTTCATCAGGAATGTCAGCATTTGCATTCTGTGTTTCACTTTGATCACTAAGATCATTTAGGTTCCAGAACAAAGACTCTTTGAATCTAATGTCATCATAACTAGAACCTGTAGAGACAAGACAAGGCATTACATCTTCTTTAAACACAACATCCCTGCTTATACTCACTTTAAACCATTGAGACTCTTTATTCTAGAGTCTATACCCTTTTACTCCTTCTCCATAGCCAAGGAAAACACACTTTATTGCTCTAGGTTCAAGTTTTCCATGGTTCTTGTGTGCATAGGTAGCACAACCAAAGACCTTTAATATAGAGTACTTAGGGTGACAACCTGACCATTTATACTCAGGGGTTTTAAAGTCAATAGCCCGTGAAGGACTCCTATTTATGAGAAAAGTAGCAGTCTTAATAGCTTCTCTCCAAAATAATTTTGGAAGGCCAGAACTTACTAGCATACATCTAACTTTGTTTAATAAAGTTCTATTCATTCTTTCTGTTGTACCATTTTGCTGTGGTGCGTATGTAACAGTCTTATGTCTCAATATACCAAATTGTTTGCAGAAGTTATCAAAGGCAATATTACAAAATTCTAAACCATTGTCAGTTTTCAAAACTTTGATTTTAATGTTGGTCTGATTTTCAGCTAACAGTTTCCAGTCCTTAAAGTTTTGAAAAGTTTCATCTTTTGTTTTCAATAAGAAAACTAAAATTTTCCTAGAAAATCATCCACAGTCAACATGTAATACTTAAAACCAGAAGTTGTAACAACAGAAAATGGACCCTAGAGGTCAGCATGTATATAATCAAGTATAGCAGTTGATTTATGAATGCCTTCAGGGAAATGAAGCTTAGTTTATTTGCCTAAGATACAATCCTCACAAAAGACAGGTTCTTGAAAAATAGTTTTATCTAAAAGAGCTTCTTTTGAAAGAATTCTTAGAGATTTAGAACCAATGTGACCTAGTCTTCTGTGCCATAGAAGAGAGTTTTTGCTAGAGACAGAAGTCAAATTGAAACATGAACCAAGTATGGGATAAGCTTTAATTTGAAAAAGCCCATTGTTTTTTAAAATATTTGTAATTTCAGCAGACCCCTTTTTCAATCTTACATCTTCCATTTTTCATATTAATATCAAAATCTAGATCAGATTAAACAGTCAAGGAAATCAAATTTCGTTGTAAAGCAGGCACATATCTAGCATGTTCCAAGATGACAGTAACAGATTCATTGATTCTAAGAACAATGTTACCTACACCACTGACATTACAAGATTCATTATTGCCCAACAACACACATCCATCACTGAGTGTAAAATCAGAGAACCAATCTTTATTAGGACAGACGTGATGGGTGCATCCAAAATCCAGAATCCAGTCATTGAGAGAAGAATTACATTCAGATGTAACATAAACAACACCAGTAGTGTTATTATCTTCTTTCAAATTATAGGCTCTAGGGGAGTCTTTCTCAAGGTTAGTTTTATCCTTTAGATTACTAGCCATTTTAAGACACTGTTTAATATAATGCCCAGATTTTCCACAATAATAGCACTTCTTGTTCTTACTTTTAGAATTTTTGGATTTTGATTTATCAGTGTCCTTTCCCTTATCAGTGTTCCTTTTCCTTTTGGACTTATGATTATTCTGAGGAACATTCCCCCCATTTAAAAGATTTAGCTATTAGAACTTCATCCTGAGAGTTATTCTTTTCAGACCTCATTTCTAAATCTTTATTCCTCAAAGCAGAGATGATAACATCAGTAGTCAAGATTTCCCTACCATATTCAAGGGCATATCTTACCTCTTTATATTTATCACCTACAGCATTTAAAAAGGCAATATACTGTTGATCCTCAGAAATTTTTTCTTCACAATCAGATAAGTCTTGAGTGAGCTTATTAAATTTATCCAGATTGGACTCAAGATCCACAGATGCATCAAACTTGAAAGCAAGGAATTGTCTTAACATAGAACATTTATTAGGAATGGTTCTAGTTAAATACAATTCTTCAAGTTTATTCCATAGAGCAAGAGTAGTAGTGGTTTCACCCACTTTTCTTAGTGCAACATCAGATAAATGCAGAAAAATAGTACTCCAGGCTAATTCATCAAGTTCTTACCTTCTGTAAGCACTGAAGTCTGCCTACCAAGAGTTGTCAATGGTAGCAGCACATCTCTGCTACATTAGCAAAGCTCTTACCTTCCGGCGCCAGAGACTAAAGTCCTCTTTGCCAGTCCAAACCTCAACTTCAACTTTAGAGGTTGCCATAGATAGCAGTGACAACAAATATCACGCAGGTATGAGTTACTTAACAGATAGTAACATACACAACGAACCCAAACCACAGAACTATCAGATAAATCCAATCACAAAAGCGTATTTCAAGAAACAAATTCAGTCAAGATATACCAAAAGTTTAAAATCGAGAAACAACCCTCTCCCTCAGATTCAGGGGTCCTCACAGGAGACCCAAGACAAAGGAAGTTTGAAAAGGGAAGATGTCAAAGTAATAAAATGATTTAAAAACTGAGATATATCACAAAAAACGCAAAAGATTGGAAAGATAGTACTAGGATGAAACCCTAGGGTTTCTGTAGAACTTCAAAAGATAGAAGCAAGAACCCTAGGCGAACGCGGCGCTCCAAGGATCAACGCGAGATCTGCAGAACCTTCGCAAATCTGGAACTAATCCGATAGCCGCCGATCCATAGGAATTACTCAATCTTGCGAACACTCCATCCAATTCACGAAGAGCTCTAATACCACTGTAGTGATATTGAGCGAGAATGCACAAGAAAGAAGAAAGCAGAATAAAAAACACCAACTCTTTTCGGCCCTAAGGCCCGGAAGAAAATCCCATATCCTTTTTAGGGAATCGGAAGAGACTATCATTGAGCAATCCCTAGAGGGATTCGCGCTCGATTCCACTAGGCAACAATCAAAAGTTACAGCGGCAAAGAACACAGGAGTTACCAGTACAAACCACTCATACGAACCTCTCAATTCTAAGGCTCAAACTCATAGGGTTACAGGCCTTTACAACTATATCTATTCTCACCAAGAGACAGAACAACACAGGGAATAAGAGATTACATAGAGTAAACTCAACAGAACCCTAGACTAGTTTTTGAGAGAGGCAAGATGACGAATAAGACGGCTTTTCTAACCCGAGTGTTAACCGTAGACAATAAAGGGAAAAACCCTTTTCTATTAATCACCAAAAATAACCAGTGGCCAGGATAAGTACACGTGTCCTAATCAAACAGCACGCGGTAA
>CAVNYN010270392.1:0-14979 GCA_963692815.1 Nyctanthes arbor-tristis
CCCCCCCCCCCCCCCCCCCCCCCCCCCCCCCCCCCCCCCCCCCCCCCCCCACCAACAGAGAATCAAAGACCAGGAGAAAGCGAGAAACTGTAGTTGCGGTGGAGAGGAATTAGGATTTGTGTACAAAACTTGTTCTTTGCTTCAAATTTTAGACGAGGTGGGAAACTAAAATACATAAAGAGGGAAAGTTGAAAATTTTTAGTGGCAATACCAACAAAATTACTAACCGAAACTTTTACGTTAAATTATATAATTATTTTAGTTCAATACCAACAGAAAAGTACGTTGGAATTTTTATAATTGGTTTCACAATTAATTTTATTATTATTGATTGCCAACGGATTTCTAATGGAATTATACTAACAGAACATTTCTGTAGGTAATTTCGCCGGGAATTACACATATCATATAAATAATATTATATTTCCAAATCCGTTGTTAATCGGTTGGTAATCCGTTAGAAGTAGCGACAGAATTCTGGGCGTTGGTAATTTTCCATTGGTGTTGCCTCATATTCTAGTAGTGTATGTTCATTTACAATTATACTTTCTAATTAAATAGAGTATTTTCTAGATTCATTGCATTGCATTAAATACAAACATTTAATTAAATGGATGTATTTTAGAAAGTTAATTTATAAATTTAGTTTCCCAATAATTTTCTTAATCTTTGTATAAAAAGCAAAGTTGACAAGGTAAACGAGACCGATGTAGTAGTTTTTTTTATAATATATATTATCATTTTAGACCTAGTTAGTACTAAGGGTGGATTCAAGATTTTGATGGCACGACTGTAAAATAAATAATGTTAATCTATTAGAGGCAACATAACTTTCCCTTTTTTTTTTTTGAATTTTTCTATATAAATTTTTTAAATTCTTTATGGCGCAATGACTAAATATGTCCTTGATCATTAACACCTTATTCCATCTTCAGCAAAACTCGAATGAATTTTATTAACAACTTCGAGATAATGTTCTTTTTCTATATAAAACTTGTAAGTCAATTATAATTCATGAAAATATGCATATATAAACTTTAATTATAAGAATCCATTAAAATAAAACCAAGAATTTGAAAATGATATAGTACTACTATAATTTCAATTTTCGGGATATTTTATAAGTTGGAGAGTGTATATATAAAATTAAGGCATAAATAAATAATTTGTATGTATGGAAGAAAGAAAAAGGTGGAGTGGATAAATGTGCAATTTGTTTGGATTTTGCTGTACACAACGATCCTCCAAGTAGATAGTGATAACAACTTTCTTGAGACAGAAAAAGTGTTGGCCTTCTCCAATCAATCTATGTCGTAACACACATAAACAAGAAGATGTATTTCAGTGAGATTCGACAACTAGTGGGTAGTACTAGTATTTAATTAATGTGTTTTAACTTTAATTTTTGTAGTACTAGTAGTGCATAAGAGTATCCACATTAGTGGTGTTAAATCAAGTTATTAATGAACTTATTAGTTAACAACTCAAAATGTAACTATATTGGTAGTGTTAATGAAGTTATTAAATAAAACTTTTTAACAACTTATTAACTTTGTTTTTAAAATTAACAACTCATTTGACCAATTATCTTTATTTTCTTTATTTTTTACATTAGTTATAGGTTGAATTAATTTAGTTACGACTCACTTTTAATTTAAAGTTGAATTTTAATACTAGTTAAGTTGACAACACCAATGTGTTAAATTAAATATGCTTAAATGACACTTAACAATTACTAAAATCATACTTTATTGCTTACGTAGATAGTTAAATTTAACCACAACATTGTAGATGCTCTAAGTATTAATTAATTAATTCATCAAAGTAATAATAATAAGAAGTAATGGCATTAATGCATGCGTGAAATCTAGGCCGCCCTAATTCCCGTTGGCGTCTTTCTTGTCTCCACGATCTTTGTCACCACTTCCTAATTGAAGTTCCACCAAATTACATCCCCCCATTTTCCTAACATTTTCACTATTTTTGGGAGATACATTTCTTTGGGAGATACATTTCTTCTAGCACTCATGTATATCTCTTTGTCTACCTTGTGTCAATCTATTTCATTTGAAATATTTTTCTCATTTTCTTGCTTGCAACCTGAGTGTGTAGTTGTTTCTTTTCTTTTCTCTTTCTCTCTCTTTTTTTTAATGGCTTTTCGATTGATCACATATATAGTCGTTCAAATATACACTAACGATTTAATCCCATATATGAAATATATAACCGGCTGTTTTAGGTAGGGGTGTTCTATAACGGAAATCAACTTAAACTTGTTGATCGATTTACCCAAACTCAAATTCGAAACTAATGACAATATTGATGAAGAAGAAGTAAGTTAGAAGATCTAGAGAAAGAATGACTCCGGTTGAACTGGGGCTCCAGGCCATGGTGGGCGTCTCCCCCCAAAAAAGGGGGAAAAAATTTCCCTTGTAAGAAAAATATATATATAGATATATGTATGTATATAAATTAAGAGTTTAACTATGTGTACTATACGGCTTACCCCTCCGGCCCACCCTTTATTGGCTCTGGGCACTGGCCAAGCCAAACATTTGAGAGTTGGGATGGGCAGGCCAGCTGGCTCATTGAGCCCTTAAGGAGTTTTTCCCCTACCTTTTTGCATAATTACACTGTTTACTAAAAGGAAGTTATGATACTCCCTCAATTTATATTATATCTATATGTAATTTTAACAATGTTTCCTCAATTGTTTATGCAGTTTTAAAATTAAGGAGACGGAAGAAGAAGAAAGAAAAGAAGACTCATGAGTCAAGTTCGCTTGGCTTGGTTCATTGAGATCCACAGGAGTCAACTTTTGGCAGCCAATGTACGTATAGAAAAGTGGCTATGATTTCTTCTCTCCAGCGGATCCTAAACAAGTATTTTTTGTTCCTTAACTCAGATACTCAATGATCCTATAAATTCTCTAGCATTGTCACAATCTTTTAATCCAAAAGGGAGAAATTAACTTCACCTACTAAAATATAGACATTTAGTAGATAAATATAAATAATAATGAATATCTATCTTGATGACATAACAGGCTATCTTGATAAATAATAATAATAATAATAATAATAGATAAATAAACATTGCACGAAACCGAACATAAGTTGGCTATTCCCAAATTCAGATACTTTAAAAGTATCATACTCCGCCCGCTTGGATAAATCAAGAACCAATATCTGAATACAAAGAACCTATTTTATCATAAGAATTAAACCGTTGAACACACATGTAAGTTCTTGCTTGATCTGAAATACCCTATCTTCAGTACTCTTAGAGTACCAAATTTTTTATCCCCAAAGACCACTGGCCATTGGTTAATTGAGTACCCAAGTTTTAATTGAGTTGAGCTGTGCTATTTACCTTAGACCACCCAAGTTTTAAATTGTTCAAATGGTTAAATAAAAACAAATATAGAAAATTGAACAAAAGGCATATTATAATATTTTATTTTTTATCGGTCACATTACTTTTATATTAATAGTAATTACGTGGGTCACATGTTATTTTTGTCACACTTCTTTTCTATTTTTTTAACCAATTAAAATTATTCTTTTTAATTATATTGACACTCATAACACTAGTCCTATTCTCTCACTATATGTCTAACAGAATTATCCCACTAGACGTATAGCATGAGATATTTTTACTTGTAACATTTCCAATTCCATTTTCCAACAAATTGCATATGCCACATGGCCGCAAGAGCTCAAGTGATTGACTAGCAAAATAACAGAGTACACTATCACGTCGTTTGATATGAAATTTTTCTTTTTCTTTTTTTTTTCTAATTATATATAGAACGGTTAGATCCTTTCATATATATATATATATATATATCTGTCCAATTATGAAAACAAGGTCAGATTTTTTAAAAAACCCGATATTCAATCACAGACTGACATCTCACTTGACACACACTATATAAAAACATCTCATTGAAAACCTTCATAAAGAACCCGACCATGGTTCTTTATAAATTTCCATATATATATATTGCCATGATTTATGACATTCAACGTGGAGAGAGATGCACGCTTGGAGAAAACTCAAAATTCAAGTCAGGTCATATGTTTAGATTTGGATTGCGAGTATGTTCCAAAAAAGTGACGCGTGTAACACATGCCAAACCATTATCCGCAGTAGCGGCTGCGCATGGAGCTGTCTATGATCTATCCATCTGATTGATCGTCAATCACAAAGTAAACAATCTCGCCTGAGTACCCGACAAACATGATGTACCTGTTGGTTTCTTTTTCTAGCCGTGTACCCAACAACCTACGCATGTTGAGTCAAATCGAATTCCGTGTAATACATAGCCCCAATTGCTCAATGCTCATAGTAGAATTCCATTTACTCATGCGGAGTCAATTGATTTGTACTGATACTAATCTAGCGTCAGATATATGTCACCCACTAGTGGCATAGTGTCATATGAGGTGTATTAGAATATGCCACATGAGAAAATAGAAATTACAGCCACATGAACGTGTATCGGTATGGTACCATATTATGTTATATATCTAGCGCTAGTTAAATCATTTTCATGGTTTATGAAAATGTGGATTTTCAAGTGCCAGTTATTGGTATCATTATAATATACAAGTGACAAGCCCTTTCTTTAAAACGATAATCAAAATTAATTGTTGGTACTATAACATTTCTCATCTTTTTTTTTTTGAAGTACAATTACGTATTTGCATTATGACAACACAAATACACATTGATATACATCCTATTGAAACACAGTATCAAGAAAATCAATAACACAAACCCTCATATTAGGGAATACATACTACAATAATATATAAAAAATACCAAATGCCTGTTTTTGGCTATAATTTTCATCCTTCAACTTTATTTCTTCTATAAATCCAACTTTCTTCAAGTGACTTTTGTTGTAAACTAATCCAATGCTCGCTTCCCTTCTATCTCCCATTTTCGGGCAAAGCCGAGGCCATGTGCGAACAAACTCTTGCTTCAGCCACCAACGCCTGCATTAAACAAGATTTACATTCACCGTTATGTTAGTTAATATTGTTAACACTGAAATTAATTACTTGAAAATTTTACCTCTTTGTTCCAATTTGTGCGAAGTACTTTGAAAATCAGTATAGTTGTTTCCAACATGCAACCAACTAAAGTTCCTGTCCAAATCCCCTGCATACCATAGTTAAACTTGTAGCCTAGCAAACAACCTAAAGGAAGCCCTACAACGTAGTAGCAAGCGATGTTTATCAATGCCACTGAAACTTGCAATCCCGCGCCTATTGCCACCCCTGCAAATCGACAAGAAGTTTAACCATATATGCATATATACTCCACTCTGTTTCCCTTCATATCAAGAAAGATTATTTACCATGAAGTACAGGTAGAATGCTATTCAGAAAGACAGTTGCCGCTAGGAAATAGTCCAATTTTGATGTCTCTTTGATCACCTCCCTTTCGTCGGAAAATATCTTGGGAAACTCGTATTTGGTTGCAAGAATCGCAATGGTGAAGAGAACTCCGAGGAATGCTGATGTGACTACTGTGACTATTGCCAAAAACTTAGCATACTTGGGACAATTAGCGCCAAGTTCATTAGAAACGCGCACACTGCAAATTATCGACAACATTTTTATGAAGCTATACTCTCTGAGGTTTATCAGTAACCTATACTAGAATTTGAAATGTTACAAGTCTTCTAAGTTCTACCTGACTGCTGCATTGAAACCCAGAGCAATCATCAACAACCAAGTTTCGAGATTCATACTGTCAATATAAACAAGAAATGTAAAATGCCCAGAAAAGCCCAGAAAATGAAAACTAAGTTGCAATAGTAATGGAAAGTCGAGGGAGCGGAGGGACAGACCAAATGGATATGGCATCTACTGCAATTTCTGGATTCTTCAACAGACCAACCAAGAGGATCACCACAGTATAATACCATAGCACTAAACTGCCAGCCAAATTCGATGAAGTGACCACTGATCTGAATTCGAATTCTTGAATTGATCATAACACTTAAAAAAAAAGAATAGTTGAAAGCCAGGCACTTACCATAGCATGATTGCTGATGCAATAGATAATTTCAGGAATCCATAAAGGGATCTAAATGCTGATGTAGAAAATCCAGTCCATGATTCAGGGAAAAAACGGAAACTACATATACTATTTGCGCCAATACTCCCAGCCACCACGATAGATTCTCTGCCATGGCAGCCCCCAATAGGCCCTTTCCGAGTTTGGTCACCAGTATCCAATTCAAAAGAGTGTGAATTACCAAGACCACTAGAGATATTATGGTCATAACCCAAATCTTGCTCTGTGCCTGTAAGAACTTCTGTACCGGAAAGTTGAGTGCATAAGCAAACAACTGTGGTATGATCCATATAACATATTTCCCTGCTAGCTCTGAAATATCTTTACTTTGATGAAGAAGCTTGAGCATCGGTGATGCGAAGATAAAAACGGGTGTTAACAGTAAGGCTGTTATCAGGGTTTTAATGCAGGATGTTTGGAGTTAGACTCCAAGAACCTCATATTCACGAGCTCCAATGGCCTGGCCACAGCGTTTTGAGGGCACTTCCAAGTCCCAGCTAATAACACATAACAAGATCGAAAAATCAGTTCTGGATACAATCGAAGGCAGGGCAAGAGCAATCAAGAAAAAATGCACTTAATTGAAACTATGTTGTGCTGAATCCTAGCTAAGACATTTCATGATACCATAAACGAAGCCCTGAAGCACATTTTGTACGACAGAAACGGGGGCGAACTCGAGGGAACCTAAGTGGCCTACAAATGAAATTGTAACAAAGGCAAAGGAGAATTGAGCGAGCATGGTGAGAATAGGCGGGGTGGCGATTTGCCACATGACTTTGGATTCCTGCCGAAACTTTTGCTCTTCCGATCTCTTTTCTTGGCGCCTGCTTCAACTGATAAACACATTGGCTCCATTTGCTTGATTCTCTGAATTTTGTCAAGTGATTTCTTTGATTTTGTAGGGTTGTATATAAAGTGAAGAAGAAGGGCAGATGAGATGACAGAAGAAAGAAATTCTCATATGTGAATGGTCAGTGAAATGCAGAAAAAGTCAAGAGAGAAGGGCGTTGCATGACGAGCTAACGTTGCTCTAGACTAGTGTTTATCCGTTTCCTTGTTAGATTTTATATTTTGATGCAAATCTTCTTGAATTCCGGAAAATTTAACGATTTATTTCAAAGTGACAGAAAACTATTATTCAGAATTTAAATTATAGGTTGAAGCAGAGTTCCATGTTGGCCATTAATTGCATCATTTGAATGGAGGTTGTACTTCCAGGGCCAAGGCATGCATGTTGATTTTGGTTTTTTCTTTTTTATTTTTTTGGAGGAATGTTGATTTTGGTTTATGATGTATAGGCGGTGCATCCCATCAACCCTCAAAGCCTCATAAACGACTCGAGTTAAGCTGGCTCACCAGTCCAAGTTTTTTATTTTTCGTACTTTTTCATTAAATTAAAAAAATGCGTGAATTTTTTTATACAAGGGCTCCAAAGGGAATTAGGGGAGGAGATTCAAGATTTATTACTCGAAATATGATTATTATCTAATTAATGCAGCACTTGTTCAAGCTTCAAAATTGTGTGAAGTAGACACATATAAATGTGAAAATGAGTGCTTTTAATTTTACATATTTGTTTTAATCAAGTAATCATGTATAGTTTATTCATTTTGTACAAGCATCCATTTCTCTCTTGAATAAAAACTATTACCCCCATCTTATAAAAATAGACTCAGTTTTTATTTCAATTTGTCACACATTATAATCTACTTATATAAATGAGGTTGAACAATTAATTTCTTTTCCAAATAAACCTTTAATCCAACTACTAATAAATTTATAAGGCATTAAATTGAATGAGTCTTGAATAAGAGTATATTAGGAAACTAAGTGTAAATTTTGTATTTCTAACCACATTAATCCATATTTCTTAATCTACGAGATTAGTTGATATGAGCATATTTTTATGGGATGGGATAGTATAAATTATGCAACAACATTTTCAGGAAATGATATAAAATCAAAAATCTAACATTACAAATTCACCACATGCCTGCGTAGTGTGTACTTGGGTACGTCATATTGATTCCGCAAGTCAACATGGGTCGTAGTCAACTGATATGACGTATCTATATACACGCGAAACAGATGTGTGACATTATTTATAGCGTCAGACGTCTGATTTTATATCATTTCCCTAACTTTTATCATTTGTTTAGGCATTGGACCAACTACATTTTATATAATAAACAAAATTAAAGTTATATTATTTTTATAGAACCTAATTTCTTTTTAAATAAAAATTGCAAATTATGGGGCAAAAGATTTAAAGAAATCTAGTACGTCAGAAGCACAAATAAAAAATCCCCACGTCTTTTAATTTGGATCCGATCCCATCTACAAGACTCGAGTAGGCTCGACATGAATAATGTTTTTTTGCAAGCCAATCAGTGGGAGTTTGAAATGACAATTTTGCACCCAAAACCGTTTAGGGTGGGTATTAGGACTGGTATGGGGTGAAATTATCTGTTCCAAACTCTTATCGAGTCAAGGTCAGATACTGGCCGCCCTAACTTTTTTTTTTTTTTTAAATTTGGTATAGGAGAAGAACCCGTAGGAATTCAAACTCTTATACCTAAAGTTAAATCAATGTGCCTCGACCATTTTGTCTAATGTTCTTTATGTTAAATTTTTAGCTAACTTTAATACATAATTTAAAATTTGAGTTTCTTTAAAATAACTTTAAATTTGATGTGTCATGTGTAGTTGAATGTTTGAATTTTGACGTGTGGTTAAATGACATTGATAATTTCGGGTTGATGTATGATATTTTGGATGATTTTTTCATGTAGTTTCCAATTTTTTTAAAATTCTTTTCAGTATTTTTTAACGGGGCGGGCAAGGGTTTTTTTCTCGTACCCACCCCGAACCTCCTCGCCTCATACCCGATTCAATTGGATACGGGTCGGGTACGAGGTGGGGTTTTCTTAACGGGGTGAGGGCGGGAAAGACATACCCACCCCATTGTCATTCCTGGTGGAAGCTTGAGCCGACCAAAAGTTGACATCCCCACTTTACTAGTTGCAGAGATGGTGATGGCTTGAATTTTTTATTTTTTATTTTTTTGAAAAGTAAACAAAACGTGATTCCATTTCGCCGAACTAATCCATATTCACATATTATATAGAGTCTATTGGGCACTATATATAGTGTCTAATAGATTATTTAGCAGGATCTTGCTAGACACATTAGATGATGGGTCCCTCAATGTGTCGAATAAGACCTTGCTACTTTATAGAAAAACCGAATCCAAATTGGCATGCATTCAGTCTAAGATAAAGAATAAAAGTGTGACGAAGTAAAAGATGCTAACTCGTGAACAACTACATTCCCTTCACGTGGAATATAGTCACAAGAACCATAGTTGCATTCCTCAAGCAACGACCAGATCTTTCTCTAAAGTGACGCAACAGAATGAAAAACGAAGTCAGATTGCAATGTCGTCACTGCCTGTAGAGTCCGGCTCCACTACGTTGATGCCTGAACCGAGTTCTTTAGCAAAAGAAAAACCAGATGGGTTTTCCTGAAAGAAAAAAGAAAAAAAAAAAAAGAAGAAGAAAGACCAGGTGGGTTAAATACATGAATTGATGCTTTGTTAAGAGAAAAATAATGATGATGGTAATTGTAAATGTAATTTTTCAGTTTTTCTTTATAATATATATAAATCATCTGAATCTATAAAAAAGATGAAATCACAAACACGTTAAATTTTTCAAGTTTTCTCTCCTTAAAGAAAAAAAATCAAATTTTCTCCTTTCATAAAATATTTTCAATTTCTCTTTTGTTTTTTAAATTTATTTTTGTAGTATTTCCGTTCAATTAATACAACTATGTAGTTTAAAAAAATTAAGACCATTGTGGTTCGAACAAATAGTCCAGTGATTAAGATATTCACGTATCGGGTGGGAAATCTTGAGTTCGAATCACATCCATCCTTCCCTTATTTCCCCTCCCATCGGCTATCTCCCCCCTGCATAAAAATAAAAAAATAAACTTAAGACAACTATGTTAACGAATGATTGTAACCAACTTGCTATGGAATTTAAAAGAGGCCTAAGCGAATTAGACTGCTCAGATCCTTGCTCGAGGAGCAGGTTCTTGACCAGGTTCCAATGAATATTTTGATTCCCCCATGATGAATCAATTACTCGTGCAGCTGGTTTGTTAGGTTTCGGTGAATATTTTGATTCCCCGTTATGATGATCTATGGTGTACTTTGCCATGAGGCCAATTATGAATAAAATTAGCAATTTCAAAAAATAAAATAAAACATAAAAACTTTTAATAATATTTCTCTTTCAATCGTTAAATCTATCTTATGTGATATTCTCTTTCTGTGCACTTTTTTTTTGCGGCAGTAATGTTCGGACTAAAGAAAAAAACCAAAATTATGGTCAAAAAAATGGCCAGTCAAAATAATAATAAAATGTCGAGAAGCCAGTCAAAATTACCTGAATCAAAATTTCACTTTGATTGTTTTGTGGTAGAAAACAACAAATTACGCTGATCAATACTGACTCTGTAATCAACTGAAGTGAACTAATAGGAGTCTCAAATTGAAATATCTTTTCTATACAGTTAGTTTCATATTACATCATTTTATGATTCTCAAGTTCCACCCCCCTTTGATAAGGGACAATTCTCAAGGTTTTTAGTGTGAAATTAATCTAGTGTTCGATGTATGGTGTTATGACACCACATGGAGTATGTAGCGTACATATGGAGTGTTCACATGCACGTCACATGGTCCATATAGTGCCATAGCGTACCATACATCAGGCGTCAAAATAGGACTCGTTTTTAATGTACCCAATATGGGAATTCAAAAATAGACTACAAAGTCAGAGAAACAAGGGAAAAAAAACTACTATTACTGTTATATTTACTGTATACATGGAACACTCGTTCTCCTGGTATTATTGCATTGTCCTCGCCAAATAGTGGGTTTTTCATTTCTGTTCTTTTAAGAATTCACTTATTATTGCAAATAAATCAATTATATGGTGAACGACCATCCTACCTCTGAAACCCTAGAAGCTTTGACGTTCGTTTTCTTGACCCCTAATCAAGCTTTGTTGCTTGTACTCAAAAGTCTTAGATTACTTGTGCCCCAAGCATTTCTTGGAAAACACATCTCTATATGTATAAATATGAACCACATGTTATAATGGAATATATAATTTGATGGCTTTTCTCACTAATTTTTCTTAATCTTTTATTTTTTTCTTTATAGTTTATAACACGTTATCAGTACGAGTCTCTAATTTTTCCAATCACTCTTTATTTTTCCACATTTTGTGAGTTGAAATTTGCTTATTTAGGTCATGAATCAATATCATCGTCTTCTTCCATTCTTGTTCTTTCGGTAGTTTGCAAAAGTTTAGTCAAATAAAATATTCTATCATGATTTTATATTTTGCAACTCACGATATATTACATTGCTCTTTTGAATTAATGATTGACTTCATTCATACATAAAAGAAAACCATAAATTGTTTTCTCTGCCGAAGGAAAATTGGTGCATGATTGTCCGTTTGCATCTTGAGGCAGCAGACCACTTAATCCTTCAATCCTTAGATAATTATATAGTTCCATTGCATCGATTATGGATTGAAAGCATGCATATCATGGATCAAATCTTTGCCTTGTCTTTGGATTGGTGATGCTTCCGTAACCGAACATTTTTTTCTTAATAACATACACAATTGTTTAATTTTCTATGGTTGTTTGTAAACATAGATTCATATTTGATGTTGATATTAATACATGTCTACATATTCTTCTTTGAATATTATTGTTATTATAAATCGTTTGATCAACTTATTGTGGTTTCTTGAAGAAACAAATCCTTCAAAATCTATCAATAATCATTAAGATTATTGCGATATGATATTATCTTTTGTGGTTATCTATGTCTCATATTTTAAAAGAATATGATTGGTTTTGGAAGAGCCATATAAGATGTGATTCGTCATGATTCCTGAAGAAACACGATTATACAATTTTTAATAGTCCTGAAAATTATTAAGATTAATATATCATGATTCTTGAAGAACACAACATTATCTCGGCATATTCTGAATATATTGTGCTTTTGGGAAGTACGATATACGAGATATAGATATGTGTTTTCTTGAAGAAAAACACACAGTAAACAAATATTCCTGAAGAATTTTCATATTGCTCATTGTGAAGCAGTTTCCTCTTTTTATTATTTGTTATATTCATTATTTATTTCTTATCTTATTATTTACTTTTAGTTCATTATTATTTTAATTAGATTAAATAAGTTGTTGCTCCCAAAACAGCACAACTAATTGTAATATTCTAAAGAATATTACACGCTGTTGAAGAGCAGTCTATACTGAATTTAATTTATTTGGTAATTTGATGTCTCTAAAAGATATCAATTTATTGCTCATGAAATAGCAATAACTCAAATTAATTCTAAAAGTATAATTTATTATGCTCTTGAAGGAGCATATGAAAAGTATAATTTATTATGCTCTTGAAGGAGCATATGTCTCAATGATTATAGATATGAGTGACATTTAAAATAATGCTCATCCCTAGAAGAGCATAAATATTCATGTTTTGTTAACGTTGAATTTATGAATTTACATATTGTAAATTTATACAAATAGACATATCACAAAATTTAAGTTTGTTGCACGTGGCATATCAACAAGAATTATTTGTCATGGGCTCTCGATGCTATAGTTTATCTGATCTCAAGTGGCATGGGATATAACACATTAAAAGAAGGAAACACATATCTAAGGATTGTGCAAAAGCCCTTAGTTTCCTTCGTTATCATCTTCATGATAACTTAAAAGTTGAGTACCTTACCGTCAAAGATTCACATGATCTATGAAAAATTTGAAAGAAATGGTTGACTTATAGATGATCATAGTCCTCTCTAAAGCTTATTATAAGTTGATGTATTTGCAATTGCAGGACTTATAAACCGTAAGTGAGCACAATTTTGAGTTGTTCAGAATAAGTTCTAAATTGAAACATTGTGGAAAAAAATAACTAATGAAGATATCCCGGAAAAGCTACTTTCCACCTTTTATGCCTTGAATATACTCCTGTAGTAGCAATATCACAAGCACAGTTTCAATAAGTACTCAAAATTCATATCCTGAACAAAATAATGAGTTATTTATGAAAAATCATATGTTACATCCCACTAGTTTCATTACATTGCTTGAAGGAAATTCATCATCTCAATGTGAACGGGAAAGCAGATATGGAAAAACTCAAAGACAAAACTCTAACAGTGAGGTGTATAAAGGATCCAACGATAACATCTCATCTAAAAAGGAACATAAAAATATTCTTTAGATGTGACATGAAAGTGCATTGAACACATATCTATCGTACGGTAAAATATCTTATGGATCTCTACTAGTAGTTGATCAAGGGAAAAAGGGAAAGTGGAAACCAATTTCCTTGATTATGACGGTCATGTTGTTATGACTCACTTTAATGTCTCCGACTTATTTATCAACCCAAAAGGGAATATTGGTAACCTGATTGGTGGTTAATCATGATAGATTATTCTAGTTGATAGGGCAACTACACATACCATTCTTTAAGAGAAAAGTTTTTTTATGGAATTAACATTAGCTGAAAATAATGTTAATACTATATCAAGTGCATCAAACATCATCAAAAGCTCCATAAAAGCTTGTATTATTTCGATAAATGATACTAAATTGTATATTGATGACGCATTTTACTTTAGCAAATTCAAGAGAAATTTGCTGATTTTTAAAGATATCCGTTGGATACTACATTGAGATGATACAAAAAGATACAACTACCTTTGCATAAATTCCTTTGTATCTAGTTGAAAGTAGGTAGAAGAAAATTAAAGAAAAATTTTCTTCACTACCACATGGAATGAGACAAACCATGCCACGAACCTGAAGTTCGTTGACCGAAAGGGCTTTAAACCTTGGTATGATAGATTTAGGCATACATGAGTAACTATGATACAACAGATAATTCATATAGGAACAATCTAAAGAACTAGAATATTCTTAGCAAATGATTTCCCATATGTTACGTGTACGCAAAGCATGTTAGTCATTAAACCTTTAGTATAAAGGATAATATGAATCTCCAGTTTTCTTGGAAAGAATTCATGGAGATATATATGTGCTGATATGTCCACTATGTGGACCACTTATTAATTTATAGTATTGATTAATACTGTAACATCCTGCAAATTTTCAACTATAAATTTGATGACACGATAATTATTAGCCAACAATTGGAACAAATATGTGATTTTATGACCCAAGATCGAATAATAATAAGGATTGGCCAAGTCGTTCTCTAAATACAAAGTGCTAAATTGTCAAATTAGGGGGCATTGTTTATTTTTGCAATTACTAAATTGCCATGTGATATTTTTACAATTAATAATTCTAGTTTTGACAATTGGTAAGACACTTGTCGTATTTGTAAATAATGGAGTTGCTATTTTTGCCAAGTTTGGTGACACTTGCCATTTTTAGAATTTGAAATGTGCTAGTTTTGCCAAGTTTCAAGACACTTGTTATTCTTGTGATTTGTAGATTTCAATTGTTATTCAAATCTAATTAAGAACTTGTTTGAAGCTCATTATTTCTGCCAATTATAATTTCACCTACCACTATTTTGACTGTTGATTTGACAACTGCTCAACAATCACCACACATTTTAAACTTTAATTAAATCTCTACCACTCATTTTAACTCATTATAATTTTCCATTATAAATTTGACCTCATAATGAGAATCAAACAAGCTCAAAGCAAACTTTTTTTTTTAAAGGAAATTTTCCATAATATTATAAATCAATCAACCAGAGGGGTGGGCGGCGGACCAAACC
>CAVNYN010270393.1:0-19912 GCA_963692815.1 Nyctanthes arbor-tristis
TTTTTTTTTTAAAGGAAATTTTCCATAATATTATAAATCAATCAACCAGAGGGGTGGGCGGCGGACCAAACCCGACCCGACCCGACCGGAGTCAGGTTGGCGGTTTTAGAACTGAGCCGACTCGACTCGGTTCCATAACCCGACTCAACCCGAGTCAAGTCGGGTTGAATCGGGTCTTGGGTTGGGCCGGCCCAATACCGGCCCAACTTGAATTTCAGTCCAGAATCGAAATTGTGGCACAGAATTTCGCCAATCAAATAAAAACCGAGTTTTGTTATTTTTTTGCATATTTCAATTGATTCAAGCCTCAAAAAATTAAAAATCGAGTTTTGTTATTTTTTGGGCACGTTTCAATGTGATTCAAGTTTAATAAAACTAGACAAAAAACTTACATGTAACAACTAGCAATTAACAAGGCAAAAAAACTTGTAAGTTGAAACAACTAAAATTACAAAAAACTTATAATGACTAAAAAGACAACACACACTTTAAAAAGGCAGGCACCACCACAAATACAAGGTCCACAACATCACAATTCAATAATCAAGTCCACACCCACAAATACGAAAGTCCACAACATCAAGAGACGTCCAAAATATCTTCAATCATTAAAAAAAAGGTTAATGCAGCTCATCACTCGTCACCACCGTCCACCAAGGTCCAAGAATACATCAACCATCCTACAACAAGCTCTCTCGGCATTCTACAAAAATAACAAGTCTATATAAGAATACAAATCACATGGCAATATTGCAAATACTATAGCGCCATAGGCTATATAACATATAATATCTATGAAACAACTCGAACAAGTGAATGCACTCACAAGATCAAACCTATATCGCCTCACTACTTGACTGCTCGTTTTCCTTTTCTTTTGAAGTGTTTGATAATTCTGTAAAGGAAAAAATAGGTACAAAAAATGTATAGTAAAAGATTACCAAGCCATGTATATAATACGTTTAGTTTATATATTATAATTTATATTTATAAGAATAAAGTAAACTTGTTTAATACCTTCATCCAACTGATTGTAGTACTTCACATCCTCAAAACTAAAGATATCTGAATTTGGAGAGGATTTGAGCCAATTTTGGAGGCAAACAAGAAGCTCAACCATCTTCGGAGTCAAAGAACTACGGAAAGGGTTAAGAATTCTCCCGCCCGTGCTGAAAGCACTTTCCGAAGCAACAATAGAGACTTAAACAGCTAGAACATCCTTTGTAAGTTTTGATAGAGTGCAATACTTTTTTTGTCCATGCAACCTCCACCATCTAAGCACGTTGAGCTCTGTGTCCTCTATGCTTTCACATGGATCATTCAAGTATCTCTCAACGTCATCCCTAATTTGCTCAGCGCTATCTATATCTGCCACCATTCTTTTAAACCTATTCATCATAGCTTCAGCACCACTTGAAAATGTGGTAGTAGAAGTAGCCTGAGAGGATGATGAAACAACTGTAGCACTAGAGTCAACAGAGGTGGATGTCTGAGCTTTTGGATCACTATCATCAAAGTCCTCGTACCACTTGTTACAGCTTTTCAAAGTCTCACTCAAATTGTCTATCCACATCTCGGCACTTGAGGGAGTATAAAGTTCCCCCAGAAGAAATTTCACCATTTTCATTTTGTACCTAGGATCAAGTACTGTAGCAATCAACAACATCTGATTCACCCCGGCCATGTCCCCCCAATATTTGTCATACTTTTCCTTCATTCTAACAGCTATGTCTGCAATAGTGCGATCGGTACTCATCTCCCAGGCCGACAAATCAGCGAAAAGGCCACATACTTCTTTTAAGTAACAAATGGAGCTAACGTGTAAAGAAGTGCTGAACTTCAAAGTGATGTCATAAAAGTCCTTTAAAAATTTGATGAAAACTTCTGCATTTTTCCAGTCATTGACTTTCGGAGGCCCATCTTTTTTGAATCCATTCTCTTTTTCCTCAAAATAGCTCCTAAACTGAGCATCATCCAATTCCATTCGCCTAAAAGCCTTTTGGTACTTTAAAGCCGCCTCTAGCATCAAATAGGTGGAATTCCACCTAGTAGGCACATCAAGAAATACTGCATTCTTAGACTCAACTTTTGAAGAAACAACACATCTTTGAAAGCTTGCAGTTCTAGCCAGGGATGATTTCACAAACTTAACTGCATTTCGAATAGCAGCAACCGAATCATGCACCTCTTTGAGCCCATCAAGGACAATCAAGTTCAAGATATGGGTACAACACCTTATATGTAAGAACTGGCCATCTAGTACTGAGGCAGTAGTACCCCAGTCAATCAATTTCTCCCTCAAATAGTCAACCAACTTGTCATTGGCACTTGCATTGTCCAGCGTAACGGTAAACACCCTTTCAATGGCCCATCCAAGCAAGCAATGTTCAATAATATTGCCAATTGTTTCACCCTTATGATCCAGCACAACACAAAAGTTTAAGATTCTTTTTTGAAGCTCCCAGTTAGAATCAATAAAATGGGCCGTCAAGCACATGTAATTGATGTTTTGAATAGATGTCCAATAATCTGTCGTAAGGGAAACCCTCTGACGTACCAATTTCTTCTTCAACCGCGCTCTTTCAGCCTCATATATCTTGTATATGTCTCTAACCACAGTTCTACGTGATGGAGGCTCAAACTTAGGACAAACAACACTGCAAAAAAGGCGAAACCCAGCTCTCTCAACAAAACTAAAAGGTAGCTCATCAATGACTACCATCTTTGCACCAGCATTTCTAGCTGCGTCCTTATTGAATGTAACTACAATTAGATTACTCCCCCCTCCCTCTGCCCTATCAAAACTAAGTGTTTTTTGCTTTTTTTCATCCACCCTCCCTAGATACTTCCTGCATACCCTGTTTATATGATTTCCAAGAATTGTTGTCCCACACTTCCTTGAATCAGCTGAGAAGTCTGTGCCACAATACTTGCAAATTGCTCTAGAATTAGGATATGCCTCCTCTCCGACAACATCAAAGTGTTCCCACACCCAAGAAGATTTTCTAGACCTTCTCTTGCCTAAAGTCGATGGTGGGAGTGGTGGGAGGCCTGAACGTAGAGGGTTTGGTGTAGTAGGAGGTGGACTAGGAGTTGGTGTTGCATTTTGAGTTGGACTCAGATTTGGGGATGGACTTGGAGTAGGAGTTCCAGCGGTTGAGTTAATTTCATTGTCCGAATCCGTTAAGTCCAGTTCCATCTAAACAAAATCAATCAAAAACCACAAGCAAAAGTATAATTTCCAACAATAACTAAAAAAGGAGAGTATATACATAATAAATTAGCAGAAGAAACCCTTGCTTAAAACCCTTTTACATAAACTTTAAAAAAAAAAAAAAAAACATGGTTGTACCTGAATCTGTGATTGTACTTTTTAAGTCCTTTTTTCATGTGAATCAAGTTCAAATAAAACTTGTTATTACAAGAAAAAGAAAAAATGAAGTAGTCAAGTTAACTTGCTGGAATCAACTCGCAACTGTAGTCTATAGATCAAACACAACAAAGTGAATTTCAAGACAAAATTCACCAGAGACACAGCATAGGTTTAAGATTAGGATTTCTGCACAAACTGTTAAAAACAATAAGCTGAATACTATACGCCTCACTGTTTTAGAGGCAATAAGTATAAGGTTATTAAATTGTGAGGAATGTGGAACAGATAAAACACTACTGGTTTGTGAAGAGTAATTAAATTGAACCCGCACACACACACATATATATGTGTGTGTGTGTGTGTGTGTGTAAGTCTGTGTTGGTCTGGTTCTGGAGAATAAAAGTTAAAAACAATATGGTCTCCCGTGATACAATTTTGGCTTTATAGGATAAGGACTAGTTAGAATCCAAGCAAAACAAGACAACATTAATCTTAACCTAAGCTCTTCTAGACATATTTTGCTAATTCTGGGATTTGTACTACTTAATCATCATAGGCAAACATACAAATTTATTTTTGAACTCTAGGCTAGTGCTTGCCTATAATTATCTCTCACCTAGAAAAAAAGAAAAAACGTCGTATTGGTCAAATTCATTAAGAACTATAACTTTATTTTTCTTCTTCTTCTCATTATTATATTATAGCTGTTTGCATGTGTATTTGAAATTGACACCAAAAACAATTAATTAATAACCAAAGATATGATCCGGTTTGAGCAACGGCCAGGATTCAAATGCGCAGCTCACCCTCACGTTTCGCTATATTTTTTCTTTGCTTCACTCACTTGAATATGTTTCCTATGTAAGTATATTATATTCCTAGAGCGCATCACATAGACTTGCTTTGCATGCAATGATATCTCCGGTGGCTATTTCTTTCTCCCTATCTTTTGTAGTGAATGCAAATGAAGAATTATTCCCTTAGGAAAAAAAAAAAAAACCAAAGATACAATAGTTAATTTTGACAATTGCATGCTAAAAGTACTGCTAGTTAAATGTAATCTTTTCTTTCTGCGTGCTTTGTGCTTTAAAATCTTAATTTGGTGATAAAAAATCAGACAACTTTTTTAATTAAAAAAAAAGAAAAAAGAAAGAAAGGACTCATTTAATTAAACCAAAAAAATAAAAGAAATTCATTTTTTTCCTATAAGTATCTTATATCCATTTTCTTTCTTTTTTTCTTCATGCTTCCCTCTTAGTTATTTGTTATTGTATTCTATTTTTGCTCGTAAATATTCAACCACTTGGTCTGACCAAGATGATTGGAATTTGAAACTTCTTTGATGCATTAAACTATAGAGTTTGGCCCTCCAAATTCGGGGAGTCAAATCCTCATGATAATGTTAAATTATAGACTTGACTCTTCAAATTAAAGAGATGCTCTAAGAGAGTCACATTTGCAAATGGGCCCCTATAGTGATTGATTTTTTATTTTTAAATAATATATACTAAAAGTAAAGCAGAAAACAACAAAAATACAGTATGTTCCAGTTCATATAGCTTTGTATGGTGTAGAAAGTGGATTCTTGCCTTTTGAAATGTACTCTTTTGTCCTATGTACTCTTTTAGCCTTCGTATTATTGCCTTTGTTATAGATTATATAGTAAAAAATTTCTTTTATTTCAAATTTCCTCAGTATGGCTTTGCAATGTTGGCTGAATTTAACAGTTTTCCTTCCTAGAGTTCTGAATTTGATTGTTATACACTAGGTAGATCATATCAAAAGAAGGATTACAGGTTGGGAAATGAAAATTTTGTCTACAGGAGCTAGACTTACACTCATTAAGAATGTCCTAACATCTATCCCTATCTACTCTCTCCAAGTTATAGACCCACCCAAATACATCATCAAAGAATTAGATCCTTAATGTCACAATTTTATGTCGGTTTAGAGCTTTTCGCATCTTTATAATTGGTTATAGCTCACAATCAAATAGCTATAGGTTATATAATTTAAAGAATAGAAAATTCATTGTTATTTGGGATGTGATGTTTGACGAAGGTGCTACATTAGAATTGAGAGAATGAAAAAGTTGAAAGAAAGAAATATGGGTATCCCAATTTCTTTGCCAACAGATTCAGCTGTTTGTAAGTGAGGAAAATGATTGAAATAAAATGATGCTTCTGGCATCTTATCGGTTCATTTCATCCTTTTCTATCTTTATATTAAATCTAATATTTCCTCCAATGATATTACATCCTAGGTATGCTAAAAATTGCTTTGAATCATCTTTCATTTTCCAGTAAATAAATGTAATAACATCCAACTGCACTAATGTTGGTATTTAATGATGAACGCTATTCTAAAGGTTGCATTAGATCCTTAATACCAATCCTTGTATTTTGGTTTGTATGGATTAGTCGGAACAATGCCAAATACAATGAAGAGAAGATGACTGCAGAACAAATCATCTAGAAAACTGAAAATCTAGTCCATGACTTACATGAAGGTGGCCTGATCAAAAGCAAACAATAGAAAGGACATGAAGATTATGCCAAAGGATCCATATCTAAGCATAAACTCGTAGAAGGAACAATCTAAACCCTTTCACATAGAAATTCAAGCTAAAGCCTTCTAATTTCTAAATTCCAGTAACAAAAAGTCAGAAAAAAAGAGCGATAATGCAACCACTTCCCGGCGAGTAGGGAGGCAGAATCCGTCCGACGGCAGGAGGTGCGGCAGTAGGCGCAGGAAGCAACAGCAGCAGCGCAGTAGCACTGGGCGTGGGCAACAGCGCGGATCGTTGGGGCTTGGGGCAGCAGACGCAGCTAAGGACACAGCAGCAAGGACGGCGGCGGCGGTGGCGAATTGAGCTAGGGTTCGTGAGGTGAGGTGAGGTGAGAGAGTGACGGACTGAGGGGGTGAAAGAGTGATAGACTGATAGTTTGTCTAATTGTATATTGTCAAACACGTTTTAGAAGAGAAAAAAAAGAAAGCTTAATCTGGTTTGACTCGAGAACCCGATTAGGGTTAAAACCGAAATGGGTCCTCGGGTCGGAGCCCCGAGGATCTGGGATCTCCACCCGACCCGACCCGGTAGGGTCTCTTTGTCCTCAAACCGCTTTCCGACCCGAAATGAACAGTAACCCAACCCGACCCATACGGGTCGGTAGGGTCTGGTTTTGCGGATTACCGGATCCGACGCCCACCCCTGATCAACCTCCTGTCAAATACAATGAGCAATTGAAGTGGGAATATACGATCAATCTGTTCGATGAAAGAATTGAATTGCTTGGCCAGCAAAACAAACCCTATTTTATTTGTTCAAAACAAAACACCTTTTTTCCCCTTTACAAAAAATTTACACTATGTTTGATAACCAATTGAAAATACATTAAATTTATCAACCAATTCAAAATTTAAATTTTAGATACATGATAACACTATATTTAATAATATATTTAATGTGACGTGAACTCTCACATTATTTTAATCTACCTTCACATGACACAATTAAATCTCGACACTTATATAAGATTTGAAATTTAAATCTATTTATAAACCCACTTTTTCTTTTTCTTTTTTAAATCCTTACCAAACAAAGATAATTCATTACATGTCATGCCATTCCGAATTGAAGATGCCAAAAAAATAGGATGACAACTTATCCAAAGAAAAGAATTAATTACAACTAGGTGAAGATAAAGCTATGATGATCAGCAGCGCCAGCCTTTCACCTATAGGTATGCGCAAAATTAAAAACAAAAGTTGCCAAAAATGCTCATCGAAAACATGTTCTAGCCTTTCCTTTTTTCCCCTTATGAAACATATTAAAATTTTTTAAATTCATCCATAGAGTAAATATGGTTTTTATATATAGATCTTGAATTTGTTCTGACACTAGTAAATATACGTGCAATGCACGTATTATATTTCATTTTTAGTTCAAATCTGTGTAGATATTGTTATACAGTGTGTGTAATTGATAATCCATAAAACATTAATAATATTTACTTCAATAACAAAATAAAATAAAGTACAGATCATAACGTATAGTACATGTCTATAGATGAAATTCTAAATCTAAATTAGATGGCGTATATTTGCACCTTCAAAATAAAATTGCATTATAAAATGCTTCGTTTGATTGTCCATTGAGCTTGCTTTTTCATTTCTATAGCAAAATATCTGATACAAACGTAAAGTAATTTTCATATATTATAAAGTAAAATAAAATAATGTCTGGGATAAAGACTTGAGAAAATAAACATATTAAAAACTAACCATAAAAGTTAGAATTATGCATTACTTCATTAAAAAATAAGTATTTACAATATCATCGTCCTGGTTAAAGATTTACAGGGTAAAACTTGTTATTATTATACCCATTAATTGTATAATTTTTTAGACATTGAATCATAAGTCAAGGAAAAAAAGAAGAAAACTACAAAAGATGGGTAAACACATAGATACATTGCACACATGTGTCTGAAAAATACATAAACAAATGGATGACCACAGTAGTTTTGTACATGCTTATTTCCAAAACTCATCACAAAAAAAAAAAAAGAGAAAGAAGTTTATCGGATGGTTTGGGCTTAGCATGCTTTAAAAAAAATATAGAAGTTTCTGGGATGGTTTGGGCTTAGCAAACATTTAAAAAAAAACAAAAAGGAAAGAAAAAGAAAGTTTACTGTTCCTTGAACAGTGGATTTGGAGTTCATATTTTTATAATATTAGTGATATTGTCATATACTTTTTTTCCATAACGTTTATGAAGTTCAAAATAAATTAACATACTAACTTTTCACATTACACTCCTTTCAAAACAAAAAAAAAAAAACCTTATCACATTACACGAATAATACGGCTGGTGATTAATTTCTTATTTAGGAAGTGTTACGTAATTTTTATTTTTATAAACTTTGAAGTAGTTGAAAAATTATGTGTTTCAAAATTTATTTATTATAATCAAAACAAATTATGCATTAGGAAAGAAAAATTTTGTTTAAAAACGCATTGAGATACATATAAAATTAATTACTTAAAAAAAAGAGAAATAAAAATATGAAATATAAAGCAATTACAACCATTCATGCCAAAAAAAAAAAGTATGAGAAAGTAGAAAATGAAAATTCTTAAAAAAAAAAAATAGAACAATGCAAAAGGTTGAGAGAGATGGGATCCTTTGGAATTGGGATAATAACTAATTAATACAAGTAAATTAAAAAAAGAAAGAGGAAAAGTGTCAGTTTCTTGGGCCTTGTGTTAATAAGTCTCACTTTTCCCTTCCTCTTCTTCCTCTTTCTGCTATGAAGAGGAAGCTGCCATTTCTGCAGAAACTAAAGAACTTCATCTTGAAAAAAAAAAAAAAATGGAATTCTGGAAAGGTTGGGTGTGCACGTGTATGTTGAAAAAAAAAAAAATGGAATTCTGGAAAGGTTGGGTGTGCACGTGCATACACGTGCACATTTGTAGCTCTGCCCCTGGCTGTGATCTCTAGGAATATAATTCTTTTTTCCTATAAAAGAAGATGAAATAAAATTTAGTAATTTTTTCTTTTCCCATTTCTTATATCAAATTACTATGATCCCATATATTACACCAAAAAACAACCAGTCTACGTACTTCTTCAGTTCTTTTAGCTGCATACCTCAAAACTAACCTCAAGCTAATTAAACATCAATCTCAATTACTCAGTTCCTATCAAACTTATATAAACTATTCTACTTTCCCAACTTGCGACATGATCACAGACAAGGACTCCGGAATGGACCACGTAACTTGCGAAACGGCCAGGAAAATAAATGTCTATGAAACCAACTGGTTTATCTTAGAGAATCCATAAATTGATCGTCACTTAAAAAAATAAATAAATAAATAAATAAAAGGTCACCAGGCATTGCAACAAAAATTCCACGATTGCAATATGACAACACTTGATAATATATATATATATATATATCATTTTATAAGCATCTTTTAAAACACGCACAGTGAGCATTCTTCGACTAAGGGTTCACTTTGGCTGCTAATTGTAAATGTTCAACATCCCAAATTATAAGTTCATTACGCTGTTACTAAGTTCTAAAACAATTCTGTAAGTTTTTGTAGAAATTCAAATTTACAATGGAGAATTTCCCCCCTTCATGGACCAGTTCTGGACCACACAACTTGCGAAACAGGAAAAAGGAAATTTCTATGAACCAGTTCATGGTTTATCTTGGAGAATCAAGAAATATATTAATCTTCACAAAAAGTATATACAAATGCCCACAGCAAACTATGTAACAAAAAATCCATGTTTCCAGATCACAATGCCGACACTTGATAATATATCATTTAATTAATTAATTAATTAATTAATTATTATTATTTTTTTAAATGAGCACACATTGGACATTTGAACATTCTTCAGCCAGGTTTCATCTGGCAGCTAATTATATTTGGCCAATTTTAAGTGTATTTATATATATATATATTTATATGTATATATGAATATCATGTCAACCTTTCACCATGAGTTTCTTTAATTTGGATTTCCTGGTTTAATTAATCTACAAAATCAATGAAAATTTATAATCATTAAAAATCTAAATTGAATACACACTGCTTTGTATTTTAAATTATTATATCACAATTAACTTGCAGAAATGACCAACTTCCAGCCTTCCAGGAATCCATAAAAATCAAGAATTTTCAAGAACACAAAGAGTTAAAAAAGTCTCAACTTCAAGTTTCAAGCATTACAAGCCCCTATGCATCTACGTGAAGCATATGCATTAATAATATAGTTTTTATGTTTTTCTCGGGCAAGCCTCAAACAGTTCACTTCTCATTTTGATATCTGATTTCTCTTCTTTATTTCTCATGTATCGGATTACATTTAGATCCACTTTAGAGACATTACTTTTTCCTTTTAGTATGGGGTTAATTTCAATTGGATCATTAAGAAAGAAAAGGAAAAAAATTACAAGGCATATGGCCAAGCCCCAATTAGCCTGATTTATTCATACGTTTAGGCACAAAGTGCTCTTAATCTCGCTAAATTGGTTAACCATTTGACTTGAGCTGCTAATTATAAGAGCAATAAATATAATGTCACATCTTTCCGTGATCATTTCTGTGAATATTTCTGGTGGATATATCCAATTAAAATTTGGACCACGGCTTTAGTGAAAATTATTTAATTGAATATAATAGAGTTCAAAGATTGATATGTGTTGTATGATTTTGATTTTTCAAAATCAATTATCCCTCAAACTCATTTTCTCAACTACACATTTATTTTTCAAAATAATTTCGTATTTAGATATTTACACCTTTTACTTACTTTTCAATTATGTATTCTCCCAAAATTTACTATTCACAACATCAATTTTCAATAAGTCAATACATTCAGTCTTTATCATTTCAGACATTTCAATTTAATTTAAAGTGCATGGCTAGTCAATCTCGTGTACTAAAATGCACAGGGACATTAATGAATATATACAGAAATATATAGTGTTATGTTAAGAGCATGAGATAGGACAGCTACCTAGGAACAAGGCCGGACTTGATGCAAAGCTCAAAAGGCTTGTGCTTAGGGCCCAATAAGTTAAGGGGCCCAATTGCTTTTTTTTTTTTTTTTGTGGCTGTACGCTTGTATTAACTCCAAATGTGTCATTTATGTCGAATCAACTACATATTTCCATTCTTAAGAAGTTCTTTTTATTAATGATATATATATATAGATATATATTCCTATATAATTTACACCCTATTTTTTCTCGATTGTTTATCTCTCTTCAATTATCTTTATCATTTTGAAATCTTATCTCATAAATTCTTTTTATGATTTCTAATTATTTTCTTTCACATTTATCATCTCGAAGAAAATGTGAAAACAATCACATTTCGAATTTGAAGAGTACTATAAATTTTAGTATGTTAGACAAATATTCGTTTCCACATTCCAAACCATTCATAGTAAAAAAAGAGTGAAAAAAAACCCAAATTAAAAAAAAAAATTTTAGGGGTTTACTATTATTTCTAGATTGGTGAATTGTTGTGTAAACTTTTTGTTCAACAACTTGAATTATTATTTTATTTGATTAAGATTGAATAATTAGTCTAGTTGTTTTTTTACCCAAATTTTTAGCCCATGTTTTAACTAAGGCCCTATTTTTTGAACTTCCCTTGAGGCCCCGATGGCTACAGGTCCGGCCCTGCCTAAGAAATAATCAATATTAACGTAAAAATACATGAACATGGGGTTTAATGAAGAACTTGATGAAAAAGAATGCAACCATCATTTTACAGAAATAGTGTTATGAACATCTGCTAAATTGAAGTCTTAAAATATGTTTTCCCTGCTGGATATGCTTAGGGTTTCTTTACCATTAAAGAAAAATTTCTCTTTACACACATTTGAGAGTTTTCATCATATATAGTAAAATTTGGTGTTGATTTATCACTTTTTGCACAAAGAATTATGATCTTCCACAAAAACTAAACCAGTTGGTTGTTTTGTTGCATTTTACATTTTTCGTCGCATGTGCTCCCTAACTTCTTGTTAGATATCAGTCAGAAAAGAAGACGAGGACGACAAGAATTAATCAATAATGGGTGATGAATGAACATTAAGGTATAAGATCATAATGTTTTAAATTTTGTTTTCAACAATTAGCCAAGTGTTCATGTATATATATACCAAAATGATTTGCTTTTGCAATCCGGATGAAAGTGAAGTGACTCTGTATATGTTGGGGTTACCCCATTATTAATGTTAATGTACAGTGGGTCCCATGTGAGGACAGATCGATAATATATGACCACAAACTATCTGTGAAGGTACCTCAGTCAATCCCGCGAACAAAACATCTGATTAATGAAAAAGAACTTTATTTTCAATATTTTATCAATTTCTAATGGATTTTTATAGATTTCTACGAATTTTAAGTTAAATACTTTATCTTTTTACAAAATCTGACCTGTTACCATTGGAATTTTTTTTTTTTTTTTGGATTTCATGGTTTTTAATTAATCTACAAAATCAATGAAAATTTATAATCATTAAATTCTAAATTGAGGACACTTCATTTTTTCTTCATCACTCTAGTTTTAAATAGTTATATCACAATTAATTACTTGTACAAGATAAAGGACCAACGTTTGAAATGATATGTTTATTACGATATTAGTAAGTTCTAAAATAAATTTATATAAATTTCTATAGAATTTGAAATTGACAACAAATTTTTTCCCCTTTGTGGCCAGTTTTTAAAAAGTCATATTAATTCAATCCATGCAAAATACATTTTCAAAAGCTGAATGAGAGATGAACATGATGTTACAATTTTTAGTAAAATTCAAACTGGAAACAGCTAGATCGCAATTAGCTTGTATAGAGTAAATATAATGGCCAATATTTGAAATTAGGTAATTTCTGTATCCTTTCAAAGAGATGAAATAAATTTATTACTGTTTATTTATTTATTGTTTTGGTATTAAAAGAATAATTAAATTCAATGAAATCCATTAAAATATGCTAATGTCTATTAAATTCTATAATAAATAAGCAATAGATGACACTGCAATGCAGACGTTCAATAAGATGATATTACATGACTTCCAATCACAACAGACAAAAAATATAAGAGAAGTGCTTCATGTACGCCGATACATGGCATTAATCTGTACATCCTTACACAAATATTGATGTGCAAGAATTTACAGTTGGAACATATAAAATTTTCCAAAATATCATATACTACTTTCTAGCACACAGCTCCATTTAGCAAACAATTATAATAGTGGCAATAATTAACAACAGAGTTATTTTAAAATTTGGAAGTGTGAAATCACCTAAGAGTGTCATGCGTCCATGATGAGGTAAGCCATGCGAAATTTCCCAAATCAATATGATCTTTTAGTTCAAGTTGAGCATATCGGTGTCACTTGCTGACTCGTCCTGTTCTACATCAATATGATCAGTTCCCAAGTTAATTCCGTGGCCATGGCCAAGGGCCTTAATGTGATCTTTCAAAGTCCTTTTGTGCTTGAATTCAGAACCACAAATACAGTACCAAATCTTACCACAACTCTTCTCATGAGTTCTCCAGTCACCCTTAACTGCGAAGGGTTTCCCACATTTTTTGCAAATGAATGATTTTGTTCCATGCTTCCTCTTGTAATGCGTTTGGAGGGTTCGGAAGTCTTTGAGGGGCCTTGCCGTTGGGTGATCGATATTGTGTTTGCATCCTGGTGCACAGCAATAGCATGGTATCCTAAGCATTCCAGTTGGTTGGGCTCCTCTTAGAGATTCTGGCCCTTTTTTGTACTGTGATCCATGCCCCCACATATGCATCTGAATAATAAAGAATTTGAAATACCACAAAGCCAGAAACTAAAAGGAATATGTAAATCGAGCAATATAATGCCATATATATATATATTATGCAATACTATACAATAGCCTTACAATTTTGGGTATGAAAATTTAATATTGGAAACTCCACTTAATTGTCTCCAATGCTATTCAATCTAGATTGTTAAACGTTTTTATCAAGCCCAAATATTGTATGGTTCAACGAAAAAGGAAGAAACAGCAAATCATAAATTTCAATAACTAGCACATGCATGTTACCTCTACCTGCAAGTTATTGTATCTGTTAAAAATCTTGGAACAAAGACAACAAGAGAACTGAGTTGGTCCATCCATAATCTGGGAAGGGGTAGGAATCCAATATTGGCCCTTGTTCAGGCTGTTCAGGGATAGCCCTGAAAACACATTGAAACCATCTTTTTCTGTACCTTCTTGAGATGAAGAAACCCCGGATCCTGTTGCAATGGAACTAAAGCTTCTCGGAAGGCCGATATGCAAAGACACGGTATCGCTTTCATCATTTGCAACTGTAGCATAATTAGAGCCAATTTCCCTGGAGGAATTGCATGGCTGCTCATGATCATCTTCTTTACTGAGGCTTAGTTTGTTAAGAAGTGGAGGTGCTTCTTTTATTGGAGGTGATGTGAAGCTGAGAAATCCTGTTGAGAAATAGTTTCTAGGTTCAGTCATTATTAAAGTGCTTCAAAGGAACTGATGAAGATTTTTTCTCTTTTTTACTTGATTCTTGTGAAGATTGAACACACACATATAGATCGCAGCCCTTAAGTACTCTGATTGAAATATTAAATTAGATTAGATCTGTACGGGAGAGACGTTGTCAAACTATATTAATACGCGTTTTGAAGGGCTACCGTTAGAAGAGTGGGAAGAAAGGATGGAAAGTACCAATGTGTTCTTTTTTGTACATGTAGATAAGACAGAAAGTGCCGTAATTAGGGCCGGTGATAAATTCAATGCCTATTTTATTCTTAACCGCGACTTGATGACCCGAATATTCCTCATGAATGCTTCACTCCTTATGACCTTGATCTTTAGAGAGAGCTCGTTCTATGGAGGGTTTTAGAAGTTAACCTTTCGAAAGTATAGCTACCTTAAGAATTAAAAATTGTAGAATGCAATCGTGAAAATGTAAAAAATAAAAAAAAATTATGAAAAATATATGGATTGAAGTAAATTTGATTTATTGACCAACAATTTCACTTTAAAATTTGTTGTAAAGAGCAAGTGATAAATTAGGTCTCTCTAATAGACTGACATTGCCCAACTATATATTAAATATGCCTTTTGAAAGGCTTCTGCCAAGAAGACAATTGTAGGAATTGTCAATTTTAGCATTGGTACAATATTATTTTATTTTATTATTTTTTGGACAATAATAGCTCGAGAC
Source organism: Nyctanthes arbor-tristis (assembly GCA_963692815.1). Classification (NCBI taxonomy): domain Eukaryota; kingdom Viridiplantae; phylum Streptophyta; class Magnoliopsida; order Lamiales; family Oleaceae; genus Nyctanthes; species Nyctanthes arbor-tristis. The sequence goes on from CAVNYN010270393.1 coordinate 15,151, forward strand.
ATTTACCTAACATGTAGGTCATGCAGTGACATATCAATAACAAGATAATCACTTTACCATAAATAGCTGGGTTTTAGTTATTATAAATTTAAATATTCACATCATATACAAAAATTAAAAACTTTTAAGTAACATTTTCTCAATAATCATAAAGTTCATTAATTTAAAACAAAAAAAACTCCCTGAGACTTATATAAACTCCATGCAACGTACTTCCCATTTTAGCTTAAAGTGGAAATATTTTTTCCAGTTTACGAATTGTGTGAAATATTTCTAGAAGACAAACAATATTTATGAAACATTTGACAGTTTGATGTAGCTTCGATCTTTAAAGGAAGAGATAACATAGTAATGTTTACATGATTCATAGGATCACCATGGCTCCTCTAAAACAAGCTGAAAGAAGTACCAATTATTGCCGAGAAAGGCCAGCAACATTACTAACACTTCCAATTAGTAAAAGAAAGGGCGAGAATATATACGAAGGCACTAGTCCTATATTATGATCAAAGGGCCAAGGCGTCACCTTGAGTATTAGCTGGAATGAGTGCAAAATTTGCATGCTTCTTTGCTTTGGTAATGCTGTGGCTAGGGGATGAATCAAGAAGAGATTTTTCTCTTAGAGTCCATTATTCACACAATTTCAGCAAAGTTTTATTTCATTTCATGTCCTTTCATCGAAATTAAAACTCGAGGCAATTTTTTTCTCTGAGTGGAGGAATGTGACAAGAAAAGTAATCATCTTATGATTAGGGTTTAGGTTTATTTTTGGTTTTATTCTAGTAGGATTTTTAATTTAAGGTAATTTTCTTTATTTTGTTTGGATTTTAATTCTTTTTCCTTATTTTATTTATTTAGTTTCCTAAACAAACTAGAACTAGAAATATTGTGCCCATATAAATAGCGCTTGTAAAGTTTTAATTCATTCAATTAATAATTACATTATCTTGAGATGATACTCCTGTAGTGGCGGAGCCATAAGGGTGCATGGGTATGCATGTACATGCCCAATATATATATTGGGCTCGGGGGGGTGTTGGGTTCACATGAAGTTTTCTAAGTACAAAAGCAATGGTACTGTCATAGTGGAGGGATAAGGGAAGACAAAAGCAATGAATCGAAATGACAAATCTTTCTGACTTTTTCTCTCTTTCTATTTTATGTCATATACTATTTGACTATTTATTTGGAACTCAACTAGTAAGTACTAATCCCAATTCCCATCTCTGTCCTTTTTTATGTATACTCTTGCTATCATCTCTTTGTATATTTATGTTTCATGATTTTTATCTCTTTCATACTTATTTTTTTGGGTAATGTTTTTTGATACTAATGGGAGGACGGGAGGGAAATTAGAGGAGAAATGGATGTGGTTCCCACCCGAAACAAGGACATATTTAACTATTTTATTTACAATTCAAACCACGTTTTTTTTGGGTAATTAGTTTATCTATACATGTGTATTTTTCAAGAATTTTTTTTGGGCAATACACAAATTTTGAAACCCATAATTTTCCAATTATTTAAAATTTATTAAATTAAAAATATTACTTTACATTTCCTACATAATAAGAAGAAATTAAAGTTGTGAAACAAATTATTTATCTAATAAGTTAATAATAAATTAGTTCTTTTTCAACTTGGTAAACATTATTATTATAAAAAAAAAGTCGTTGACTACATAAAATGAATCATATAAAAATGGCATTTATCCTACCAATAAATTTAAATTAAAAAATCATCAATATGTTCTGAAAGGAGGATAAATTAAAAAAAGAGGAAGAAAATTAAACCTTTCCGCGAGTTCTTTTTGGCAATTTTTGTTTTTAATTAATTCCAAGCACTAGACCAAGTTCTTGGTTCCACTTCTGAAGATTGCCGTGAATTATGTCAGTAATCAATTACGGAATCAAATTGGAAGCAATGATTGTTTAATAGTGTATCTTGAGAAGTATTATTTGAGAATGTTATAATTTTATATGGTTAAATATGAAACTACATAATAGGGATAATGTTCTTTATCGTTTATAGAACAAATGATTGTTCTTTTTTAGTAGATTTTATCGTTTTAAATACTTCTTGCAATTTAATTTGTGCATATATACCCAAAGTCTAAAGGCTGGCTCCGACGGCTAGCAGAAAGTTCTTGGTGGATTCAAAGTTTTCATACTTAATTTCCAATGTTTTTGTTCGAATTCGGCACTTCAATCAATGGCTAATTTCCGTTTGCAGAAACTTTGGTCCAAAATTTAGTTCATCTGTCTAATTTATACTGCACATGGCTTTAGTGAAAATTGTCTACTACTACTACTACTACTACATACTACTACTAATAATAATAATAATAATAATAATAATAATAATAATAATAATAATAATAGAGTTCAAAGATTTTAGTCTGCAAGAAGAAAAGTCTATGGGAACCCAACTGCTTCTTATCATCATTTCAGATATAGAATAGTACGTTTTGCATATATATTTAACCAAACTCACGTACTATTATGTATAGAGACATTAATGGATACATAACTGTTCTGCTAAGAGAACAGAGGACCTGGGAAATTATAATCAACATGAATTATTTTATGTAGATGAGTACTGGTAAGAATTATGTTTAAATTATCGTCTTATAAAAATAATTTTTCTTTGGATAATAGTATATATACGGGATTTTTCTCTTCCCTCCTTAAGGATTTTATTTCTTGAGAAGAATATTGAAGGGTGGGCTAAAAAGGTGAACCGTATAATACACGAGACTAAATTGTCTTTTATCTAAATTTGGGGGATGTCCCGCCCCCCTCCCCGCCCCTGGAGGCAGTATAATAAATAGAGTGGGGTTTTTCCATTTCTCTACAGCTTTCGGTCAAATTTGTATTTTGATTCAATGGCACATTCAAATCTCTAGCCAGGTCGACAAACTAAAACTTATCTGGTATAGCCAAATTGGGGCAGATTCAAGTTCAACGGGGTGACCACGTACAAATCGGATAGATACAATATTACACGCAAATGGAAGTAATAATATTATAATGTAGGTACACATTAAAAAGCCTACACGACGCTCTTCCGATCTCTCCAATCCTAGCCAAGCCTTGGAATAATAGTGTGATTAATTTATCACCGCTAATAATAATCACTATCATATCTATTAATTAATATAAGATATTAAATGATATAAGTCAAATAAAATATACGAACTGCTAAGGGATAAATCTTATGTCGGATTAATTATAAAAATATAAACCATCGTATAAGCACTTGAGTTCTTCCTCTTTAACATGTTTATCTTTTAAGATAGAACTCTAAGTCTGAATATGGTATCAGAGCCCACAGCTCAAATGAGCAATTTGATCTGATCAACATTCAAAATGAGATCATGGATTTAAAGATTAATCTACTTCAACGAGTCATTATCTAGCGAGGGCATGTTAAGAGATCAGAAAAATCCCAAATCAATTAAATGTAAAAATATTAATAAACATATAAACATTTGGGCTACTCATTTTAACAAGTTAACCTTAATTTTAAGATGAAACCCTAAATTTTAGTATGGACATGTGAGACATTTAACTAAACTTGCTTTTTATTACACTCAAAAATAGTGATCATCACCTATGGTGATAACCATGTGAAAATTGGAGACTCTTTTGTATGAAATTTACGGAAGTACACGTTATTTATGGTTTTTATAAGAAAACAGATCTAGTTCCAAAGATAGAGCCAGATTTGGGGATGAGGCGTTGAATCCGCACCATATATGCATTACAGGGAATCAGACTTGAAAAAAATGAATTTCAATTCCCCCCATTGTGAAAAGGATTTGGGACCTACAAATTAAACCAAAAGCCCAACCCATCCCTCCTCTTCCTTCCTGATTCCCTTCTTCGTCCGCCCCCTTCTCTGTGCCTCTGTGAAAATCCAAACAATGAACCCTCATCCCCAAATCGACCATGTAAAAGCGCTCATCGGAGGAGCCCACCCAACGATGGCCTGGCCCAAGTGCAACTTTCTTTCCTCCGATGGAACTATGCCAAGAAAGTCAAGGAGATCCGTAAGGTGTACATAAAGGAAATAGAGTTTGCATCTACGATTTCTTCTGGTTTCAAAGCATATCCCAAGCAAAGGCGCCGGCGTTCTCCTCTTTCAGGTTTGTTATACTTCTATATCTTGATCTGAATAATTATCCCTATAGTTCTTTTTTTTTAAAGATAGTTAATGGGGTAACAAAAATCTGGATTTCATTTTTTGTTTATTAACTTGGGGTTTTTGTGAAGTAATGTTTGTTTGTACTGATTGGGCCTTACTGTTTTCAGTTTCGTAAATATTGGTTTTTCTTTGCGATTATTATTTGGAAATTGTTTGGGTATTCTGTTGGTGGTTTTTGAATCTTGGTAGATCATAGTTGAGTTTAGGCTTTTAGTTTGGTTCTTCTATTACTCTAGTTTGTTTTGCTACGGCTTTTAGTTTGGTTCTTCTATTACTTTTAGTTTGTTTTGCTACTTTTGTCTTTGTTACTTTTGGTTGATTTTTTTTATTTTTTTCCTGTCCTTGTGCTTTTCTCCTACTTTATATGGACGGGTTTCTAATTTTTTTGAATTTTGTTATTTATTTGGCTTGCAATATTCTGAAACCTTTTTGCTTCCTCTACTAAAACTCAAGTACTTGACATAATTTCTGAAAAGATCAAGGTTGCGTTCCATGTTCACCCTTGAAATTTGTCAACTTTTCAAGCTCAAAATTTTTGTTACATTCAGAGTTTGTC
>CAVNYN010270394.1:0-36178 GCA_963692815.1 Nyctanthes arbor-tristis
CAATGCTTTCCTTAAGCATTCTAGAAACCGCCCCCAAGATTCAACAGTCTCACCATCCCCAGCCTCAAATGCTAGGATGAAAATGTGGTTATTGGCGTCTTGGGTGCAAGTTGTAAAAAGGGTGCCACCATAAATGCCATACATGTATGTGGCATCTATAACAATTACAGGACGGCAACAGGGCCAACCTCTAATTGATGCTCCAAGAGCAACAAGATAATATAGGAAACAGCTATTGGAATCAGTTTCTATCCTACTTATTTTGCCTAGTTTAGTCTCGTGAATCATGTTCAAGTGAGAGGGAAGGGTATGGTAAGATTCAACATGATCTCCCCTTATCAATTTAAGGGCCAACTCGCTAGCACACCTAGCCTTATCACTTATTAGTTTAATCATGAAGTTTTCTTGCAAGACTCTAATGATATCAGCTGGTGTATAAATTGTACGGGAATTCACAAACTTGCATTTGATGCAATGAGCAACAAATTCACTAGTTACATTTTTGTGTTGCAATGAAAAGGTATCAGCTGAACATCGGTGTTGGTCACTAATTCTCTGAATTTTGAACAACAAGGTTTTTGGTATTTTGGTGGCTCTCAAACTCCATTTACGTTCTCCACTCAAGTATTTCAGCTGGTATTCTGATTTATCTGACTTGTAAGTGTGAAATTGATAATCATTACTAATTGCAAAGTGTGCTATATTTAATTTCAGCACCTCTTTATTCCTATATATCTGACCTTCTCTAACACTTAGTCCATCAACCTGGTCAATTATCTCAAATACAAGGTCATCACCATTATCAAGACTAAAATTTACTTGATCATATAACTCATGGCCTAATTCATCTCTTATGGGAAGTTGGGGCACCGTTGTCTTTGGATTATGAGATGTGCTGGGAACGAATGAATGAACCATTACAGGAAAGTTCATGGGTGCTTCCTGATGAACCAGTTGGTGACCCACATCAGTTCTATGGTAATCCACAAACAATGCGTATCTGCAAAAACTCTTTTCTTGACGTTTGGCCTCTAAGTAAAATTGCAACGAATAATCATTGTTAATCCCAGAAAAAGCTCCATTTTCCACCATCCTGTATTTTATATCAACAGAGTACTTCTCGATGTCAACCTCTAATGCACGGAAAACGTGTTTAAGCAACTCCTTGTACGTGTAGTCATCTGGAAGAAGAATCCCTGTAGCATTTTCTTCAACATAGGTGTTCGGAGAGGTCCAATAGACATCGAAGAAAATTGGCACGCCAATCATGTTTAATTTCTGCAATTTTCTAGACAAAATTGATGGAAAAGAACTGATTTTTTTGTGATAACAAAATGAGCCTGTATTTGCTGAGCGACTGAGGTGTGTTTCTAAATTTGAAAACCAGTATTGAAGGGGAAATTGAAATGTTGTGTTGGAGGCGGTTATCAGAGGTTATTAGATTTGAGAAAGTGGTAACAATTGGGACCATATTTTCTTGAGTCAAGAATTTGCATCATCCAATTTGCAGCATCAATATCGGTTGTATAGTGGTAGATGCCGACAATGGAGGTTTCTTTGTTCTATTGGGTAGTTCGATGGGGGTTAGTGGGTGGGTTGTTAATTAATATTTTATATTTTCATTTGTCTCTTTTTGGGTATTTAATATAAAAAGTATTTTTGCAATATGAAAGTCTAAATATCTTAATTGCAGGTGTAGGGGAGTATTTTTACATAGGGTAACTGATTTAGGCCTATTTATCTATTTAACCCAAAATGAAAATGATACAATTGGGCTTACAGCCCATAAATTTCAATAAACAATCAGAAGCCACAGAAGCAATTCCAACTCCAGCCTTATAATATTACTTAGTTTTCTTTGAAGTTTAGTTTGGTTTTTGACGAGGAGTCTTGGGTTGAAAAATATTGGTGTAATAATTCTTTTTCTCCAGCTTATTCATCAAAACCCGGTGATGGATTCCTACTCTCTCGTACTTTATTTTATTAATTCTATTAGTAGCTAAGCGTGTTTTCTTGGGACAAACGATGTAGCCCCTTTGTGAACCCTAGTTGTTTGTTTGTTTATTCAATGCCTAAAAGTTGATTTCCAGTTAATTTGTTATCATTGTTTTGTATCACTTTCACTTATTTGGTGCGTGAATTTGTCAATGTTTATTGGTTCGTGTTGAACTCGAGAGAGGAATGCATGAATTAGATTAGGCTATAAAGGACATTAATTTAGACAAGATAAAGAGATTTGCTTGTGGTTAGTGCAATCACGTAAATTGAACTTCGGGAATATTTACATGAGTTATTTAATGCACTGCCCGTCTTGCTTTGATTCCATTTCTTTTGTTCATAACGTTTTCATAAGATATGCATGGGTTTTTTATGCATTGTTGTGGAATGAAAGATTGATTTATTGTATTTATATCGATAGTTAATGCTCTGCCCTTCTTGCTTTGCTTTGTGGTCTTGGTCATTTTGTAGTAACATGGCCTTACTGTGTGGTCTTGGCCATTTTGTTATCTTTGTGATAATATAACATACTGTGTAGTCCTAGCTATTTTGAATATTTAGATCATGTGTGCTACGGGTAGTAGTTTAACTAGTGATAGGGCCATTTTGGACCTTTTTCACGCCTCTAATTTTACTATGTTGTTATCTCAAAATATTGATAGCGGAAGCGTTATCTCAATACAAAATCGATGGCAAGACTTTACAGATACAATTAAAAGTATTGAGACCCTTTCGCTGCGTACTGTGATAATTAAGTGTATTGTGGGCTACCCACAACGAAACCTCAGCAATACACCGAAACCTCGATTATATACATATATCTTCTCCACCTTTAAGACGATCCGGCCATAAAGCTCTAAATTCAATACCTATAGGATCGTAGAAGATGAAAAGTAAGTACAAAGTACTCAGTAAATAACTAAATATCTTGATTCACCTTTCATTTAAGAAAAACACATTTTTAAGAAAATCATGGGGTTCACAAAACCTTTAGATGCACAAAGCCATTGAATACACAAAGCCTTTCGATGCATAAATAGGCCATATCACTAGTTAAACTACTACCCATGGTGCGTATATGATTGGCCAAGACCACATAGCAAGGCCACAGAGATTCAAATTGTCACATAACTAAAATAACCAAGACAACATAGTAAGGTCATATTATCACAAACCTCTCCCGTCCGACCCTGAAGCCAGCGAACACCTTTCCCAGCAACCTCAATACGTCATCGTATTACCATACGGGCGACACCGTCTCCTCCGCCACTCGCGCCTCTTCTGCCGCCGCATAGTCTGCATTGCCACCGTTATTCCCGTACTCGTCGCTGCCACCTGCATTTTCTGGCCCTCTGACCCTCATCTCTCAATTGTCCGCCTCCGGCTCAACGGCCTCCGAATTCATACTCGCCCCAAAATCGCTATCGACATTAAACTTGACGCTACCGTGGAGGTTCGAAACAGAGACTTTTACTCTACTGATTACGATTCATTGCACGTCGCAATTGGATACAGGGGGGATCGCCTGGGTTACACGATGTCGGAACATGGATACGTTAAAGCGCGTCGAAAATCCTATGTGAACGCCACGCTCCAGTTGTATGGAGTTGAGGTTTTGTCGAACGTGATTCTGTTGCTGGACCGTGACAGCGATTGATGGGAAGCTTGGAGTTTTCTCCTTCAACATTCCTCTGAAGGTAGATGGCGTCAAATTCAGATGATACCGGTATTTTTTCCCCATCACGGTAGATATGTTTCCCGTTATGATATGCTCAGGAATTTTTAGCTCGGCTTAAATATGTATTATCTGCTCCTTGCCAGAGCAGAAATATGTAATTTAGCATTGGCAATGTTGGCAAGAGTCTAATTCCCTGTAAGCACTGGATTAACAAGGAACATAACTCTCCCATGTTCCTTAATTGAGTTATTGCATTCTCTTTTATGATGCTTGTGATTACACAACAAGGAGACAATTGAAGCACCTATGATATAGCACCATTTAGAGTGTAGTTTTAGTTTAGCTGAGTTCAGATGGGTTGATATCTTTTCAATTATGAAATTAGATGATTAAGGAACAAGACAGAGTAGTGGTCAGAATGGTCTGGATTTGAATACACAAGTATTTGTGAGAATGAACAAATGGTTGAGCTAGATTCTGGGTATGTATAATTTGAAGAGCAGAAGTAGGTTGTTGGTTTCTGGTAAATTGTTCCAGAATGACTGGTTTGCAGTAGTGCTGGCTGCATACCTATTGTAATCAACAAGAAATGTGGTCCTTTGTCCGAAACTTACTCTGCTTGCTTACCTCTACTTTCTATCACTGATTTTGTAGAACCTGTAGCAACATGGCTTATCTTAATAATCAAAATCGTAAAGTTCTCGTGCCATCCTAATTACTACATTTTGCAGGCTATCATGTGAAATCATTGTGAACACACAAAGCCAAACAATTGATCATCAAAGTTGCTATCCTGAGGTAAAGTTCCAACTCTTTGCCGGTTTTTCGTACCTTCTGGCTGGTCTACCTTGCATGTACATAAACTTGGTGGGAATTGGTGGTGAATGATATTAAATCTCTCCAAATTTCAGAGTAGTCATTTTGCAGTAATGACAATAGCATATTGGGGGGGGGGGGAGGTTTTGATGGCGGTCCACACTATTGATAGACGGAGAAGAAGGCAAGGGAGTTTCAAATCTTCATTATGTGATCTGGTCTTGTCTAATTAGAATTCTCTTATATTATATTAGCCTACAATATGCAATTGCTTAAATTATGGCAAGGCCAAACTTTCTCCAACCCACCCCACACCCCTTCCTTCCTTTCTTTTATCTTTTTATTTTTATTTTTATTTTTTTAGGGTACCGGTTTGGGAGAGAAGTGAAGATACTACAATTGATCAGAGCACAACAAGAATTACTTTAGATGGGTGAATTGCATAGCTGATTCCAACTTATGAAGAGTGATGGAATGCTATCACAGCCAGGAGATGCTGTTCCTGCAGCCTGCCAAACTGCTGCCAAGGTTTTGCTAATTCCTTCAATCTTAGGTTATTATCCGGCTCTTTAGACGTATAGTTGATGCATATCCTAAAAGGATATAATTATTTATTAAGCTTATTTTAATTTATTGTTATTTTGGATTAGGTTATTTAATTTAATTAGATTATTTTTATTATTACTTGGTCTAGTAGGTTACTTGTTCTAGTGGTTTACTTGTTCTAGTAGAGTTTTCTTTAATTATCCCAGAATCAGGTTATTTTGAACCCTATAAGTATAGGGCTTACTTCATTGTATTGGTAATCCTACTTTTTATGAATAACTTATTTTCAAGAATTTATCTTGAGTTTTCAAAGAACTTGCGAGTTCTTAACTTAACAATTTGCACGTTGTTAGAGCGTGCGAGCTCACCCTTTTGTTCGGCATCAGTAATACTATATACGCGTCATAATCATGGGAGAATCGTTTGTCACGAGTGTTTATACATATATGTCATTTGGAGACATGAAACTATGTATATTCATTCTCATTAAATCTGTAATTGAAAGCTAATATATTCCTACCTGCCTGCACACCAAGGAGATGTTGAAATACACTTTATTGATCTTCACATATATATGATTTTATGCAAGAACATTATATTAACGGAAGAGTACATTTGGTAGAAATGAAATCGAATTTTCTTTGCAGCTAGGATAAAATATATGAACTTACTACTTAGGCCTGTGTCGCATCCAACCAACCCACTCATATTCAGCATGATGTTGCCTACACCTGAATGAACCCGGATGGCGTGTTGGTGAACACAGACATCTTCTCGTTCCTCTAGCAGTGCCACCATTAACCCCTCCTGTGTTAACTGATTCTTGCTGTCTTGCAATATCTACCACAGCTGCTACTGGTGGTGTCTGTCGAGAAACCACTCCCTGCCAAGGACCGGCCAGGTTGTACATACCTGCCCAATATGTATCTGGGTAACACATCTCTTATTGCAAGAAATGAATGTTTTTACATTCAACAGGAGATAATATAACCAGATGGAATCATGGAATCTTAGTATTATAGCTCAAGGAAAGCAAATGAAAGAATGGAATAGAAGAAAAGTTGTGGGGTAAGGTTGGCTTGGGGTATTTTTAAAAGCTTGGGGATATTATTTATTGCAAAGGTGTGGATTGGTTCTCAGAAAGGGATTGCTTTTGGACTTGACATTGTCCTTGATGAAATGCAAAATTCATTACAAGCTTGCTTGGGTCTAGATTAAAGGCTGAAAAGATGTATGAAATACAAAATTTTCTTATCATCTAAAGGATTTTTTGTTTTCCTAAAGGATTTTAGGACCATGGAGACTCGATACAGTGAGTAAATGAAGCTGTGGTAGAGAACATAGGGGTCTCAATTAATTAATTAAGACATCTTATTTATTTCTCTTGTTCTTATTTGTTTGGAGTTACTTGAAATGCTAGGAAAATTTGTTTAGAAGGCAGGAATGATCAGAAAATTCTATACCCTGCAATACAGTTGGAAGATAAGGCTGTGGCTAATCAAAAGAGACTTGCAACCACTTGTGAATTGATAAGTTGAGAATTTTTGTTTGTAATTATTGTTGAGAAAATCTGGAAAACGAAATTGGAGAATAGAAGTTTGGGACTTTTTTCCCCACTAGTCTTCAATATTTTCTTAGTGGAGGGGGTTTCATGACATTGCTTTGAGGTGTATGGCAACCTAAAACCCTTTTTACGTGTAGATTTCACTTATTTGGCTTGTTGATGCTAATGCATGCACAAAGTGGTATCCCTAAAGACGATCATCGATCAAAAAATTACTGGTTTGTATAATTGTATGTAGCATTGTAGCTTTTTTAAGCTTAACCAAACAACCACTGAATCGAGAAATTCTTGCTGCCATAGATTGAGATGGAAAGATGTTACAGCCACGTCTTCTTGTGTGAATATATATTGAATATAAGCCCTTTACCTACTTTAATCGATTATTATTAGCCAAGAAAAACTTTGATGGCTTCTTCTGGGGGTCCTTTGTTTGGGCACTAGTTTCACTTTATAATCCAAACAACAATTTTGTTCTTGATGCTTCTATTTTGTACCTAAATTAGAACTCTCGTCTCTATTTAATTTACCTCAGCGTAGGATCCATATTTTTTTTTTCAAAAGTGATTTTATAAAATAGGAATTTTTTGAATTTGAAAAAATGTTAAAAAACCATATTGAACGCCTCATACATTTCAATACAAATTCTGTTAAGGCCATTCTACATTATCTTGACAATATTTCTCCAAACCATTACGTCAAGTGAATAGTGTTATTTTTTATACTTCTTTATTTTATTAGTTACTAGTTTTATACCTGTGTTTTGTACAGAATCCAATCATTAGTAGAAAAAATGTGTGGTAATTTTAAAAACTAAATAATCACAATTTTATTACGTACTACTTACTCATATACATATTTTATTAATTTATATAAACAGAACCAAATTAAAACGTATAATATTTTCACTTGGCACAAAGTTAATTAAATTGTTATTCATAAAACAATATTCTTAAGTAATGAAATGAGAATGAAGAATTTTTTAACATAATTAATTTTATGTAGAGTTTGGAAACCAAGAAACTATATAGAAAAGAGAACATATAAAATTTATATAACTCTATAATTACTCTATTCTCACATTCAGTCAGTTGATGTATATTAGGGTGTGGATGATCGAAATGAATTTTTTTCACATTCATTCTCCACCACATATTTTTGAAAAAATTATTTTTCACATTTTATAAAGAAATCACTATTTCATTAATTTATTTTAAAAAATTTAAAGTATACGTCTACCTATTACAAAAGAACAAAGAAAGTAATATTACAACAAAGGATAAATTCTATATAATTTACCCCTAACATTAATTTTTAACCACTTTCCGCTCAAAAAAGAATTAAGAAAATTTTTTATTTTTGTTCTAAATCATCATCTTTATCAAAAATTTTTTTTGGTGAAACTATTTTTAAATTTTTTTTCTAAAAGAGTTTTTTATTTTTGTTCTGAATCATCATCACCATCGAATATTATTACTATTGTATCCTTCTAACTTAAACTTTTACTAATATATATTTTTTCAAAAAAAGCAAATTAAGTAATAATATGCTAAATATATAGTCATAGGTTTTATGGCTTGTGGTTTATAATATTGAATTAAATAAATGTTTTGATACTGATTTAATTTTATTTTATTATTATACCATCAACCTCACGAGTAGGCACTTAATCGAAATGAGAAGGAAAATCAAATAACTTAACACTTGAAATTTGTCTATGAACTGTTAGAATTTTAAAGAAATATTAAATCTTTGAAAATATCCTAAAAACTAATAGAATAAATATAGGAAATACTAATTGATACCAAATAGTATATTATATATAAAATAAAAAAATATATAATTTAACCTTTTATTATAAAATAAAATAATAGCAAAATGCAATTAATAGATAACACTAATCGATTATTATTATTATTAAAATAGAAATAAAATAAAATAAAATAAAATAAGCATATAAAAGTAGGATTGTTGTTTTGGTGAGAAAACCTGCATATAGCAACTATTCTATTTTAATATATATATATATATATATATAAGATAAGATAAGATTTACCAATTACTTTATTTTGCAAACATATACTAAATTATTACCTCTTATTAAGTATGTTAAAAAAAAAATTCTATGCTTAGGAAATTACCTCATATGGGTATTGTTTATGACAGTCAATGTCGCATGTAAGGAACATATGAATGCCATGATGTTAACGGCAACTATATAAGTATTAGAAAATTATTGTGTCATTGCAGTATACATAATTTATAATCGAGTTTGGACAATATTTAATAAGGGTTGACATGAATAAAATACAGTAAAGAGATTATGCAATTTCACACTTGTGTTTGATTGAATCTTGTGCTTCACGCAAATGCTTTTTTATGCATGGTTAGTACTTTAATGAACATTAACACGCTTATACTAAAAAATATAAGGATATATGTTTTTTTTATTTTTTTTTAAATTTAAATTCACTCTCTCTAAAACACTAGCATCTCCAAACTTCAATGCTCAAAGTCTAGGTCCATGGTCCATGAAGAAAGAGAAGGATACAAAATTTTGTTGTGAGTCCATATGTTTCCCTTTTTTTTCCCAATTTTCTTCTTTTTTTAATCACTTCTCTTACTAACACCATTTGTTCTTCATTTTTCCTTCCTCATGTCATGTGTAAAGTCTGAAAACACACTTTCATCTCCACCTTCTCTAATACTATTTTTTCATTATTTTATCGTTGGCTCTTTCCTTCTACATTTAATTAAAATAATCATCTTCTCTCCATCTCTTTTCTCTATTACAATATCCATGACCTAAGACTGTGTATTGGAGATGTTCTAAATTCATGTGGGAAAAATGCAGACAGCTGGCTAACTTTCGGGCATAATATCAACCAAGTGAGGTGGGTCAGCCCAGATACTGCCCGACAGCGTGGTTTCTTGATCTTTTAGGCTAATCGGCCAGAGGAGCTATTCGTCTACTAAGCCCATCCTATCAATTTTTGGCCCATTTTATTGGTTTTTTCCGTTATGAATGGAAAGTACATTATCTTTCCTTTTTCAAATAAAAAATCAGAAAATATGTTTTACACTTTTTAGGAAAATTTTTAAAAACCCGTCGGAGGTTTTATAATAAAACCTCTCATCCTATGTGACGTATATGAATGCACATTATGTGTAATTCACACATGCCACATGTATGCCACATCGTTTGGGAGATTTTGAAAAGGGACTCTGTATTTTTAAAAGGAAATGAAAGAATGATTTACCATTTTTAAAGAAAATGTGGGAATAACGAAAAGTCTTCCCACGAGAATAAGAAGAAAAAGAAATAACAAGAAAATGATATTTTGATTTTGTTTGAAGACAATTTCATCAATGGTTGATGTAGATTGCTTCAATGGCATTATATTTTATTTTGACTTAAGTAGAGAAATCCTCGAATGTGAATTTCATACTTAAGATTGTAGTGCATTTCATACTGAATCCAAAATTGTAAACTAGCTTCGTCCCATGGATATATACTCGATTTATGTTGTATAGATAACTAAACCATCCGTAAGTCTAATTAATTAATAAAATTTCAATCAAGAGGTCAATATGAAATTTATTATTAGGGTAGGATGAAATTTGATATCTAAATAATGTGAAAACCAAATATTCAAGGGAATATTATATATTATTTATAATAGATGAGTTGTTCAAGCCACCAAGTTGCATCTAACTTAATCAGAAATTAATTGAGTCAAACTTCAATTGCATGACATGATTGGATTGGATGGATCTCATCTACTTGAAGGTCAATTTTGTAAAATCATTTACTTGTTGGATGTGTTCGGTGCTCATTAATTAGTTTCGTACTCTTAATTACATCAAACGTGGTCTATAAATACTATATAGTACCGTTTACTAAAGAAAAAAAAATACTATATAGTACCAATTTAAGTGACAATTAATGTGTCATTTAAATGATATAAGTAAAATTAAATATATGAATAAATAAAAAATTTATTTTATTTAATTTATCATTTAATTCCATCTTAATAGTGTCAAGCATCAATGGTACTAAATAATATTACCCATAAATTATTTTATTACCTTTTTAAACCCTTTATTTTTCATTTCCTCTGCTTTGTTCTCCTTCCTTTCACGTTGATGGATAAATATTGTGCTTATTTATTTGATGACAAGGCAAACAAGTGTAGGAAATACTACAACAACAATAAATAAAACTATGAAAGTACCAAGAGGCATTGAGGGAGGAGGATCACAATGATTTAAAAAATGGTGGTAGAGTTAGAGAAATAGTGAAAAAGTAAAATGAAGTTGTGAATTGTTTTATAAAAGTGTAATTGCTATTTGAAAATCAACTAACTGCTGAACTCACAAAAAATTTAATAAACCCTCATGAAGATATGCTTAAATATAATCTCAGACCCATATACAAGAGTGGTTAAGTTAAAAATTGTGAAACTCGTTTTAACTACCATATATTAAAACATGTCTACGTGAGTAAATTAACATATCATTTTATAGAAAGACTCATATTAACAGAGGGGTTTATTAAAGTTTTTGACTAACAAAACCCATGTCCCAGCACTGCAACTTCTTCAAATTATCATCAACCTTGAATCAAATGACAAGTTTGCCACTGAAACATCACATGCTCAATTTCCCCATTGGCCTATTTTATACCCAATCAAAAAGTAAGTTTACGAAGTGTCCAAAATCAGAGAGGGAGACACTATCGTCTACCTATAAATAGTCCACTCATGCATTTACTCTATCAACAAAACACCAACCCCTCAAACTCTTTAAATCTCGAACACCACTGGTTCTCTCTTTACAATGCTTGTCGGAACATGGAGCTGCTACGGCAACGCCGTCCAATGGGGTCGACTCGACTCTACTCGAGACGATGATCAGTTCATATCGTATGATCTGTCAGTAAAGAGATCGAAAGGTGTCATTTGGACATTGTTATGGAGGAAATTCAAGAAAGAGAAGAAGAGAGCGTTCAATTGCTCCAATTCAATGAGATTCACCTATGATCCATACTCTTATGCACAAAACTTTGATGAGGGCATAATGTGGGCTGATCCGGATGATCTTTCTCGATCATTTTCGGCTCGTTTTGCTGTTCCATCAAGAATCTTTGAGAAAGATGGATTAGCGGTTTGATTATCGTAAGCCAATGTTAATTTGTCAAGAGTAGACATCTTCTTCTTCTTTTTCATATTTAAGGACTTCTTTATACCTTTTTAATGAATGTAGCAACAAATTGAACGGAGTTGTCAAAAGAATTTGTGGAGTCGAACTGAATTTCTTTCTTAATGATCAACTAGCTAAATTGTGTTGTTCTTTTGCGGTGCTCACTTGAGTCACAAGAAATGGAAGATGCTTTACAGATTACATTTTCTTGAAAGGTACACATGACGCTTTGGGGTCTATTTTTGGCTAATCCAGTTGTTGGCTTTTCTTTGTTGTTGTTGAAGTAACTCATAAAAAAAAGGCCAAATTAATTGTATAGCATTTTTTATACTTATATATCTTTTAACACAGAAGAGGTGAAAGTTACAGTCATTAATAAGTGACACAACTTTTTTGTGATTTGTAAGATAGTCTAATTCTTGTGTTCTATTTTTTTTTTTTTATCATGTTTAAGCTAATGTACATTCAAAATCATCAATTACACTCATTACAACGGCCAAGAGAGATGTAGGTTTTCTCTAATTTCTTTTGTTCTTTTGCCCCCCCCCCCACCAGGGGTGTGCATTTGGTAATGGAAATTGAGTAATGATACACATTCCTACTAGTTTACCAGTTGATTTATCGGTTGACAATTTTACCCTTAAAAATCTAAATACCAAATAAGTCAAGAATCTAGATTGGCAATTTTATCCTACAACTCCTTTTTATAATTTTCACAACCGGTAAACTAACTGGTGAACCAACAGGGTAAATTTTGTTCACTACAACTAAGTATTACAGGGGGAGAGATGATATTTCTTTCAAGAGTAATTAATAAGAAATAAATAATGCTTCTGCCTTCTAGATTTGATTAGAAAATGGAGGCCATTATAGCATACATATCACTTCAGTTACAAGAAGTTTAAACAAAGTATGTATTTGAATTATGTATTTATTTTTTCAATAAAAATTCAATCAACCGTAACATTTACTAAAAGACGATAAAATTATAATTTAATATACATTTGGTACATCATAGTATTCAGTATCGGACCGAACAATTCAACTTAATCAGATTAAATATGGTGTAAACACATAGAAAACTTCAAACTATATTTAATTTTTCCTTCTTGTTGGGTCAAAGGCAAACTAAATTCCTTTATTTACAAAAGAAAAGGAATCCTATGTACATGTTAATTGAACCTGGTGAGCATGGAATCTCTCACGTATAACAAGCCAAATTATTTTATAGCAGAGGGTATGAACAGAGAAATATTTCTGTGCTATATTTGAGAAAGTGTAAAAAAATATCATAAGTACTTGAGAAATTATCACCATTAATGCCCATTTTCTTACCTTTGGAGGTAGTGCCCCATCCTATATATTTTAAAATGGTCAACAATTGTAATTTTAATGACAATCTGCCTTTTCAAATATTTGTCTTCTGAAATTCTTTTTAAAATTAAAATCTCATTCATCCATACAGAGTCAGCATTGACGTCACAAAAAAGAGTCTGTTTTATTTACAGAATCAACTACAATATGACAAACGTTCTCACAAAAACACATGAAATTTAGCATATAAGCTCATCAAAAGAGTCGTAGCACTAAGAGAAAAGGCAAAGCAAATATGAACATTGTAACAATATTGACACTGAAAAAAGAATCAAGTTTCATTACTGTAAGCTATTAATGATACAGACGTGTGCTCTTCCGATCTAAATGAAAGCGTTACAATATTTCTCCACATAAACAACTGCTATAAGTTAAATGGCAAATGGACTACTATACAGGATCTATGAACTAAATCACAATCTAAAATGATTCATTGCGATGGACCTAAAACCATTAAATGCATGTACAATAAGTTTCACAGGGAAAGGAAAGGACAGACGCATTAGAAGAATTCCTCGACTATACCATTAAGTAGAACTGAGAATTTGCAGATCAAATTCTTTCTTGGTTGTGGCTGCTCAAGCCTCGACTCTACAATTAAATAGCACTAAAGATTTGCTATCAAATTCTTACTTAGTCATGGCTGCTTAAGCGTTGTATCTTTAGCAACAATTAGGCTGCAGATGCCACTGCACAATAAACTTCATCCAGTTAACCAACATGCCCTTTTCCATTCGAAGCAGTAATGATCATGTTTGGTATACAACAAAATAAGTAAAATTTCGACTTTTTATTTCTTAGCACTCTCCAACACTAATGCACCGTACAAAACATGCTATAAAAATGACATACCATGATCCTGAAGTCCCTTGGGCTGGTAATCCGAATGCCAAACCTCAACTTTTATCTGTAATGGAAATGTAAAATTATGGTTTTCCCTGGATTTTTTTATCAGAGACTCTGCAAATGAAGACAACCAGATATCATACGCTTGGTGTGGAAAACAGAGAAATAGCAAATCATTTCCATCCTTATATTACATTACATGTGGAAATGTGATAAGTATCCATAATAGCAGATACTCTTCTGAGTTAGTAATTACACAAGAATTACTTACTGTGCATCAGAATTAGTGCATAGGTATGGCTCATACAATGATTGGTACTTTGCAGGAACATATTCCTTGAATCTGTCAACAATGCAAAAGAAAATTTTAGATCTTCCCATGGAGATTTCTTTGCATAAATGAGCTACAGAAGGAAACAACCTTAATTCTCTCCACGTCATGAACTTATAGAGACTTTTTGCCATCATACCCCCAGCCCCCCCAAAAGTAAGCCAAAACACTAGCAAGTTGGGGTTCAAGAACAACTGGAAGTGGAAACCAATAAAAACATGTACCACAAGGCAATTATCACTTGTTAACTCCATACCCGTGCAGTAGTGTCACCCTGTCTGGAAGAGAGAACAACTTTGCAATAGATTGCAGAACATGACCTATCTTCATTGTTTTAGATTTCAGCTCCTTCATAAAGCCCACAAACTCTTTATACTCTGCATCAGTAAGCTTTCCACGGACCTGTAGGTAATGCACTTTTAGAGAGACTCAAATTACAGCCAAGAAGCTAACTTTTGATCGACAGTATAACAAGCCAAAAATACCAGCATTTGAGACAGAATGACATTGCTTGATTTTCAATGAAAGAAAGAGCACCTAAACATGTGCAACTACTCAACCCAAACCACATATATTTAAAAAAAATACAGTTGCACTGAAGAGGTCTATACATGAACATACAGGTTTCTTGTAAAGATAAGCAACAGAGACAGAAAAGCAAAAGAAATCCCAAAGTCCAGTGAGTCATTACATAAAGAATTTGAGGCCTAAATTATGTCAAGAGGAAGTCATACTATGCCTTTTGGTTTCCTACAAAGATACTAATTGATAGAAAAATTTTCAGACATCTCTCTCATTAGGTACGTGACTACTCACCTCATTGCCAATGTAGCAGGTGAGTCAGTGTAGCATCTAATGGATGGCTAAGATGACCCCTTTTTGTCTCTGTAAATGACTACTCACCTCATTATGTGAATGAAATTTATAGGATTGCTAAGAGGGCACCTTTTTATATCTTTAAAATATTATTCCATCAAGCTTAGATTATGTAAATGAAAATAATAGGAAAATTAGAAAACAGATTCACATGCCGAGAGCATTTATGTTACATTATCTAGAAAACACAGTGATAAAATGTATGAAACTCACATATTTTTTAATCAATACCAAAGTATCATAAAATTACATAATGATGTCCAAGCAAGGTCATCATACAAAAAAGCACAAACGGCTCTGCATCCTAAAAAATTCAATCTTCATCTCCTGCCATTGGCTCATCCATTAGGACTCCAAGTGTATGCTAGTCTCATAATAATTAGAACAGAAACTCATGAGGTATTGAACATTGACAACTGAAATAAATTTTGGTACGGTTATTCATATGATTAGGCAAAGTAATTTATTGGATGTGTGGAGCCTAATATGCTATATGCTTTTCCCTTCGACTGCAGTTTGGCTCCAAGATAAAGTCGAGGATGGCATAGCGCCAAAGATGACATTAAGTGTTGTAGGATGCTTTGAAAATCTAGACATGTTAGGCCACCTAAAAGTTGCATGTTTCTCCTAAGGACACGTTGAGCAACCTCCTAAAAATTTGAGCGGATATAACAATAAGAGACCATGATAAATTGGCTTTTTTTCCCTTAATTTTGTTTCCTGTTTCATTTTGATACTTGTATTGCCCCAATAAAATAGATTAAGAATTAACCCACAATACGTGCCTAGGCAATTGGAATTACCTGTGTATATGACAACTTAAAAACTTAGTAGCCACTCTGCAAAGCCAAATCGAAGTAGGATATTTATGCTATTTATGAAAGGAATGAAGGGTCAAAATACTTCACCTGGACCAAAAATTCAGATCCTCTCCTCTCTTCTGCGTCACAAGTTGCAGGAGGGATAGAACGCTCCCGTGTATCCTGATCGATAAGCGCACGTTCCAGTGTATCCTGATCGATAAGCCCACTAGTTTTCTTTTGTTCTATCATCTCACATTCATGCATCACTTTTCTATTGTCTTGAGGATTCTGAGTCCAGCCAGTCCTAGACGATAGTGAACATACCTGTTCGCCTGCATAAGTTGAGTGATCACCAAACTTTTTATAAAGTTCAGTCTGGTCAGGCCATGCTATTAATAGTTTACGCTTCTTCAAAGTGCAAGGTGCCATCAGTTCACCATTTTCATCATCCAGTGATTCTTCTGTGTTCAATATAACTGCCTTTCCACTGTTAGACAGTCTACTATTTTGTACAGTAGCTAAAAGATCCTTATTTACATGCTTCAAACTACTCGAACACTTCCAAGTTGAGCCCCGAAAAACCTTGTCTGACGCTAAAGATGAGCGATTGGCTGGAAGTACTTCCCTCAGCTGGTCAGATATGTTGCTCTTTTTGACCTGGCCGGAAGAGGCCACCAATTCCATGGGACAAGTTGCGAGCAAGGGAGTCGTCTGAGTACATAATCCCCAACAAAGAGTATTTCATCATTATCATTATATTACTTCATTAAATATAGCAGTGTGGGGTGGAAATTAAAATATACCGTGGGACCAACATGCTTTTCAAGGTAGAGTTTTTCCAAAAGCGAGGAGCTTTTTGTCCTATTTGTAGTTTCTGCAGAAGATAACAGTATACCTTCAGGATTCTCGTCGAATTGAATATAATACATCTGGAAGAACTAGTGCATTACGTAGAGGTCAATCATCACATAGATGCAGAAGCAATTAGGTAGGATATTGAAAAGAGAGGAAGGACAGACACAATTGGATACTTTCCAGGAAAGAATATGCATGTCACATAGCACAGACAATGAAAAGAAGCAGTCAGCGTTTGCTAGGCTCATTGTCTAGACACAGCCAAGTTGAGGCTGCTTTGTGACCTAACCTCCGTGCAATAATACCTTGTGAGATTTCAACTACTTCTCTTTTAGCATCTATTTGAAACATTCTTACAACCTCAAATTATAAACTACCAATATACTCCATGCCTGTTCTTTTGTTGCCCAAATACGAGGTGCTTATTTACTTTTGGAGCAACCATCCTGAGCTCTGCCTCTGCTCTCTTTTGCACTTCCATGCGCAACTTTTATTTCGAGCATTACAATCCCTGGCCTTTCATGCATTGGCAAAAATCATATCCACTCAGCACAGATTCCGTTCAAACTTTCCATGAAATTACCTTTCAAATAGAAAATCAACTTTCAATTAAATGAGTGGAATTCTCAATAGAGGAGACCTTGCTTACTGGGGTTCTAGAATCTTTAAAAGATCCAGAGTATTGCGTTTCTAACAAAAATAGAATCTCCACGACCAATCCATAACCTGAATTACAATTTACAACAGCAAAACACAAAATCCAAACCCACAAACTCCTGTGACATGACATTGTTGTGTCTGCTTGCACTCCATGATTTTCTTCTCTCAGTCTTCTTAACCCACACAAACCAGGTATTAGGTGATTTAATTTCTCATGCATTTGTAGCTCATCCAAGAAAAAGTACCCGCAACCTCCATTTCTGCTAAACCCTTCCCAACATGCCAAATATCTCATTCCTATATTTGAATTTTCTTCATCTCCACCGGACTCCAGAAACTGCAAACCTTAGCTCCCGTGGCTGCCAAATTTTAGTAGTAGAAAAAAAATAGAGGCAGGGTTTAAAGTCAAAGAATAAGATGAGAGAAAAGGAGGATCCTCTGGGAAGTGGGAAATTAGAAGAGAAGATGGTGTACAACACTGAAATAGGAGGAAATGAATTAATGGTTCCCTTCTTTATTTATTCTTTTTTTGTCAACACGAGCAATTGCAGGAAATTCAGGACAGAACCATAAGTGAGGACAATAGGCGCCACTATATGAATGAAAACAGCGAATGAAGGCGGGATGAAAATGGAAGAAGAAAAGAGTTGGGTATGAAACGCAATTTATCAAAATAAATGTGCAGTGAGATTAAGAAAACAGATACATTATATACGCTCTAATATCAGTTCACTAGAAGAAGCTCAAAGGGAGCATCTTCAGTGTACAACAATAGCCTAATAATTACATGAAAGCAACTATATGCAATTCAGGTGCACTTCACTAAATACAATCATCTCACTTCGTAGTTACTATCAGTCCACATGCCAAGCAGGGTCATTGATCATCTTAGAGAACAGAAGAAGTCCCTCCCATTGATCCAGACCACAAGAACAGAAATTGAGAGTCCAAAGGGGTTGTGGAAACAGCAATCACAACGTAAATGTTCAAAAATTAGTAAGCAAAGAAATACAGAAGGGGGAATGTAGAGACAAGCATCAGAAAATAATAATAATATATTCGTAAGGGAAGGATATACCATTATCTTCAGCCCGCGTTAATTCTAGCTTTGTAGGGTCACAAACTCCAGCATCTCGGAAAAAATGAGTCAATGTGTAAACTACATCTCCAAACTTGGAGTAACACTGCATTCACAAGTCCTAAGAACTTCAGATAACGGAGAAAATATGAAGCATAAGAAGAGCCTGTAAAACACCGCAAACCGCACTTTGATATGAGGCTGTATCCACAATGATATTTGAGACTGACGACTTGAATTTGTAAACCTATTGGACACAATAGCGAATGAAGAAAGTTACAAAAGCTGAATAATACATGTTGAACAAATTGGAGAAAACAGCTTATAAGATAACACTTCATTTTAACAAAAATTGCAAGAACAATAGTGTACATCAAAGGAACTTTCAAAAGGCCAGTAACTGAAGTATCCTCGCGGCTCAATGAAGTGTTACAGGTGAAATATTTCTAACTTGTAGAAGGAAAACAAAATAAAATCTAATAGTTTTTATAACTATGAACTAAATCCAAAAAGAACTATCAAATAATTAATAGCAACAACCTTTCATCACAAAATATAATTGCACCATAATCATGGCGATGACGAATTACGCGACCAACAGCTTGATTTACAGCTCTTGATGCTTGCTGAGAGTACCACTCTTCTCCAAGAAGACCCTGTCACTTCACATTAACATTAGTAGCAAATCAATATTGATGCAAACGAAGTTTACACAGAATATTATTATATCCTTTTCTGGTGCCAATACTACCTTGGAACCTGCTTTTTGTGACTCCGCCTGTTGATCCAAGTACTCACGTTTCAGACGAACCTGTCTTGCACCAGATAACATTCATGAATTCCTCAGGAAAAGATGGAGAAATACTTATGGGCTTGGAAGATAATAGCAGCAAGATCTTAAACTAACAAATGAAAAAATAAAATCAATTCCAGAATCCACCTGGGATTAGTTCATGTTGTTCTTAATGGAAGCAAGTAGAGTAATTGCAATATATCCATGCTACTCGCATTTGTGGTTGTAACAGTGTATTCGTCAATCAGGGTTTCCCCAAGTTAGCAATATCCTGGGCCTCTGTATTCCAATCTCAACCCCCATCATTTTCCTTCTAGAAACTAATGGTTTGTGAATTGGAAGACGGAGGGGTGGATATAGATGTATGTTTAAGAAATCAACTAATTGACAAGAAGTCAAATAATGGAGACAAATTCGAACTACAGATTTAGAAGCAGGAAGCAGTTGGGGTGTATACCCAAAAGTAAAATGCACTTGCAGAACGTTAGTGAAAATTCATGGCGATAATCTGATGGAAAACACATAATAAAACAAACCTTAGGATCGTTCCTGGTGGCAAATGGCATTCCAGTGATGACCACAGCTCTACCCGCATGGTCAGCAAAATCTAGTCCTTCACTCACCTATTATATATGGTTGAAAAGTCATAGAAAAGGTACTTGATATAAACAAAGGCAACATACAATACAAAAGCAATAAAGGTGTTTCTTTGACGTAACAAAAATTATATGCTACTTAATGTAAAGCATCAACTTCACCGTGATGCATAAAAAATGTTCCCTAGACGTACACAGAGTAACTCAAGGAAGAGAAAAAGGAACCAAGTCACAAATATTTCCGAAAAATTAAATGTTAAGTGACTATCAACTTACATTACTTACTAAACCACTCAACATTTCAGTTAAGACTTAGCAATTATGTGGTCAACGAAAAGCAGATTAATGGTATCAACATATTTGGGATCTCATTAATAATAGATGCATCTGCATGTGAACGTAGAGCCTTAATCTTGGACATGACCAGCAAATGCTAAACAATTAATCACTGTAATAGGAATTCAAATATCATTCACGAGCATACTTGTTTGAAATTATATCTGCAGAAAATTATTCTAGAACTTCAGCATGTAGACAAAGTTTAAAACATTGAACTGCCAGAACGCAAAAGACACCATAGAAATTCCAGATGAATTGTTTTAACTTCCAGTAGTGTTATGATGCGTCTTGACAGTAATCAGTGTATAGGACAGAATGCTGGTTTTTCGGGCGCGTTAGGTTTACAGTGTTGTAAGTGTGTTATCTATGGTGACTATTAGTTACCTTCATACACAATAAATATGTTCCATCAGGAAACATAGCAATATTGGGGAAAAGCTAGAATACAGTGTATGGATATTAACATTTAAGCTCAAGTCGGGAATTAAATTGCACATCTAAAATCTAAACAAAACAGGAGTGAAGGCATTGGAGATAATTATACCTTGCCACGACATACTGCAAAGAATACTGCCCCAGAAGTTGATTTAGCTTTTAATTTTGTCATGTAGTCCTGATCCAAGGAAAATTGGGAAACGGTAGATAATAAGCAGCAAAGAGCTTAGAATTTTGAGATAAAGGCATATAGGGAAAGAAAGGTGACATAAGATGTTTGCAATTCATCCTACTTCAATTGCTGAAGGAAACAGAGAAGATTGCCTGGGTTCCACAACAGGCAGCTTGTGTTTGCATATTCTTTCCCAAATTGTAGTTGAATTTGTCAAATTCCCATGGCCCTGCAAAAAATGGAACCTCGTCATTGAAAAAGAGAGACAGTGCAGACTATTTTTTCCTCACTGTTACAGTCTTACCATTGTCTTCCAGCAGCTCATGCATTGATCCAAAAGATGGTAAGAGGGAAAGAACACAAGAAGGCCATCGGGCACAATGCGAGCAAAATTGGCTGAAGCATGAAATTTGAGTTTAGAGATCTTGTCAAATAAATACTTACTGCATTAACGACATCTAAATATGATAATAAGAATCAACAAATACATTCATCTTTCAGCATTTTCAGATCCAGACAAATATATATACTATTCTTGAAATGTACTTTTGTTTCCGTACGTCCTAATTTCAGAAGATCTGGTTATTTGTGGCATACCAATGGCATGGCCAAGTTCCTGCTTATACCGTAAAGAATCACGATTGCGATAAGAAGAGTTAAAAGAATAGCCGGACGGTCCAACTGGTAGAACTCCTGCCCATATCTGTTCCTCGGATATAACATGAGGGTTCTCGAGACGAACAGGAAATTCTCTACAAAAATGATATCCAACATAAATGTGGTTTACGAACAAAGAAGAATCTGATTCTAAAAAATATCAACCTCAGTAAAAGAAAATTACATTTTCAATTCCTCAGCAAATGAATCCAGTGGTGATAATGTGCCAGATGTCAAAATGATGGATCCAACACAGCGCCTGGAGAACTCCTCCATGGTGATTCCAGGATTGAAACACCACCAGCTCAGTGTTCGAGAAGACTTCCCTACGTCATCCAAAGTCAGTTAATGTTGAGAAGTTACTAGGTGCGAAGTATATACAACAAATAAAAAATACGACAGAATGTGAGTTTGAGTCTAGAAAGCCAATAAGAAAGCAATATTTAACCTATTAGCATCCCTAATAGCCTGCAGTTACATATATGCAATAAGTCAGACATCTGACAGTTATTCCAACTTATAACTGGAATACAGTTTCTTTATTATTTTCATTCTTTATCAAGCTTATTATCTTGAAGGACCGAGAAGTTGACTGTTTGAATTTTAATAAACTCTACAATCACTATCAAAAAAGAATTTAAAACCATTCTGTTTCATGGCACTTCCAGCGAATACATCCCACGTGTGTTTTTCATTCATAGCAGCAGTAATGAAAAGCTATTAATCAAAACTACACTTCAGGATTACACGAGTAGTAGATACAGCATTATGCAAGTTTAAGTTTTGTGCTACATTTCTCGGAAATTAAGTAAACATGAGAACCATAGAAATCTACATTACATCAAGCAAAAGGAAGTTCTTCTACCTTTAAAGCCATCTGCAGCATATCCTTCAAGTTCCTGAATATGAACCTTACAAAAATGTCCAGAGTCAAAGCTTTGCATCAGACTATTATCTCCCACTATTATAATATATATCATATCTCAAGAAAAATTTAAATAGCATAGATATTTTAACATCATAACAAAAATACTGGTCTCCAAACTCACTCGATAGTATTTAGCATGAGTGTTATTATCATCTTTGAAAATTGTTCTAAGAATGTCACCCATGGTTTCCAATCTACAAACAGTCCCCTTTGTTTTGTCATGTCCTCGGCTGTCAGTGACATTTGTATCTGATGGAATGAATATAAAATTAGTTGATCGGATAGAAAATATTACCTGATCACGACAAAGATGGTTCCAAAAACTGAAGCACAAATTTGTCTGATTTAAAAATAAAAGGTAGTGAAGAAACTGAAGGTCGAGATTCCAGATCAGATACAAATATTATCAGATCAACAATAAAAGCCAATGCAAAATTCTAAAGCACAAGATTGTGTCTTGTCTAAGAGCTTGTTTGATTCCCATTATTTGTCTAAATTTGGGGAAATTATAATGAGGAGGGAGGTAGAATGTGCCTTGGAAATGTAAAAATGTTTGAAATATGTGGTTGTAGTTGAGCAGTTGTCAAATCAAATATCAAGTCAGTGGTAGATAAAATTATAATTTAGGAGAATAATGAAAAATAATGAGAATCAAACCAGCTCTAAAAGCGTAGGAGGTGGGCTTGATGACATCCGTGTACAATATCTACAGTTCCCATAACTAAACGCATAATGTTGTTCAGTGAAATCTTGAATGCCAAAGGCGTGGATAGGCATACCTTCCTCAAGGAGTACAGATGCTTCTTCAGTGATGTCAATCAGCATGTTGGCTGTTTTCTGAGTGATATTTAGGTCGGCAAGAAGCTCATAGATATAAGGCCCAGGCTTCGTAAAACCCAATTCTTTGGATTCAATAGGCACCTCTGATATTCTCTTCTCAAGCTTCAAAAGAAGTGCTGCAGGAAGAACAAAATTAAATAAAACAAATCTAACTCAAAAGTAAACAACTTCAAAGAAGACGCACTAAGAAGAGTGAACAAAGAGAAATGGTAGAGCAATTGAGCAAATAATAGCGCATTAAAGATGCATTTCTATCCATCACAAGCAAATTGGGAATTAAAAACATTTACTCGCTTGCTTACCCTTGCACTAACAGACATATTATATACTCTGCATCTGGCATTTGATTTCAAGATTATGTCCTTTTTCACACACTTGACTTTGTAATCATTGAAATCATAAGCATTTGCCAAGGAACTTAGTTTGATATCGCAAAACATTCTAGATTTCTATTTTGACGATCAAGTTGCTGTGAACTTCACATCTTAAATTGTTTTCTATAGGAGCAGCGTATTCTTTAGCAAGGAATTGGTAGCTTAGAGATTAAAATATATTCGTAACACGATGAGCATATATGTATTTTCCAGCTTGAGGAGTGTTGTCCAGTTTTGCCTATACATTGGTCAGCAATTGTCAGTCACAAAATGCAAAAACTTATTTTACCTCTAAGAATAGCAAAGTTGTCGGGATTGATTGACTTGTCAATTGATTTTTCCCTCCTAGCAATAGAAAGGTCTACACAAGTTTTTGCTTCAGAAATGCAAGCCGTTAGAAGTCCAGACGGCAGGTCAAAAGAGGCTGCATCAGCACATAAGCTTTCCTGCTCATACAGAAAATCATCTACTTGTCACTTTTAGAGTGCATCAAATCTACAGGGCTAGCTATTCCAGCTATTTGACTTTGATTACACTACTTTTTGAAAAGCATCAAAATGTATGAATATCTTGCTAAAAGGATGAAAAGTCTAAAGCAGCATTCTTGCATATTATTGAATTTGCACGTACCAAGTTATGGGCTTCATCAAATATAAGAATGCTGTTGTTCCACTCAATATTCAAAGATTTTCTGTTCCCCGGATCAATCAGATAGTTGTAAGGCGCAAATAAGATGTCAACAGCCTTGTGGAGATCCCGTGACAAGTAATAGGGGCACCTAAAAATAACCAAACAATCATCTGCAAGATTAATTTATCAATTCAATGGTACAGATCTCACTGGTAACAAGAAAACCTACGGTCCACAGCTTCTTCCAATATTGACCAAGTCCTCTATGTCAATAGGATCACCTCCAAGACCAGGATTACTCTTCACAAATTCTACAACGATTACAAATGCAGAGATCAGATGTTTTGCAATGGGATGAAACAACATCACATGGAATACTTAGCTAAGATCTCCATTTTGCTTCTGGATCATAAAATTCTAGTGCTACTAATGTTGATGAGATAGACAAATGTCATCTTCAGTACAAGAGAGCCAACTCTCATATACAAACCATAAATGGCAATTGCAGCATGAATGATGCACAGCAGAAGATATGAAAACAAAACAAAGGGTGCAATGATGTAACTAGATGCTAAAATACAAGGTGTTACCATTTGAAAATGCTGCTGGCCCCACACCCACTAATTAAGATGAATTAGAAATCAAGATGAAATGCGAAGAGGGGGAAAAGTCAATAGGAAGTTCGACTCAGGAACTTATTTTGCATATTTACAGGTAATATTACGCCATCATGGAACGAAAAATCTGTAAGAGAAGAAAGTGGATGTACTATATTGATTAAAAAAATGAATTACCATAAAAAGATAGAGATACACCCAGCCCCCCACAACATCCGTTGTATCTTTCTATAATGTGTTTGAGAATCTTATCATTTTATTAATAATAATATAAGATTTCACATTGTTACAACTTACGATTAAATTAAGGCTCAGTGAGAAATAATAAGTGGAAACAATTAAGAGCTTGTTCTTGTGAGCTTTATGATAAAGGATATTAGATTTATAGGAGAATGTGTGGTGGGAATGTAAAGAAATATTATTGGGATGGGTGAAAATTAGTTTTTTTTTTTTTTTTTGTGGAGAATATGCGATTGGTATTGATTTGGTAAATTTTTTATTCTGATAAAGCTACAAAGAACAAGCTCTAAATATCTTCACAACCACCATTGGTACCCCAAAGCAGAAGACATCCAACACAATATAACAGCTTTTAAGATTGCATAACGAGGCGTAATCTTATCAAATCATAGCATTAGAACATACACGCTACTTGTTTCAGTTACATCTCTACCTTTTGAACTTTATGGAGTTGAAGAGCTCTTCAGACAGTAATATCAGATAGTATGCTAAAAAATATAAATAAAAAAATGGACTTGATAGTTCCACCATCAAACTACCTAAAAAAATGTCATGTTTATGAGGCATATCCTTATCAACTAGCCAAAAAGTTGAAGTCCTAAGTATAGATGGCATGTCAAACGTACAAAACATATATAAGATGCACATACCCGTAACTCGTGAGAAGTGGGTACAATAGCGCTTTGTGCGTTTTCTGCAAAGAGAATGGCAGGCATTTGTTTGTGCTTTTCCACGAAGTAAACTCACTTGTTCGTGAATGCACAATTGCTCTCGAGATCCTAACACGACCATTTTGGGCCTGACTCATGAGATACTAAGCAAATTAAAGTATGTTGATGCAGTTTTACGGACACATACAGATCTAAAGAAGGCACCAGAAAGAAAAGTAAAATAATAATCATACTCCTACTACAAAATAGACCATTTAATCAATCGACAACTGTAGCTGTATGCCTTAACACCAAAAGGAAATCCCATTAAACACAGGAAGTTCAGTAATATTGTATTTTTGTGCTGAAACCCTTAAAAAAAAATATACCCAAAATGAATACCAGAACATCAGAAAAATTACAGATAGGTTCCATCTTGCTTACAATAAAACACACAGATAAATTTGCCACCATTTAGCCCAACAAACTTTCGAAGAAGGGAACACTGGAAATAAATCAAGGCCAACAAAATAAGAAATGTCCAGACAAATCATAGGCCAATCCTGAAAAATGATACAAACATTGCAGGACTTAACTATTGAGGAAACATTTCTTACACGACCTACTCTAGTTTCAGAAGTTAAAGCACCTTATCAGCGGTAGAGGCAGCTACCATATATGGCAATAAGTACTGCAAGTTAATGTAGACTAAAAAGAATCTCATTCTAGATCATTATCAAATAAAAAAGAAAATCTCACTGTGAATGGAAGGAAATGCCAATATATACACATAAGCACATTTTGTAGCAAGTTTCTACAAATTTAGGTTAGCACAAACATGAAATTTCAGTAAGATTTCTGTCCAAGTGGGTGTCAATCAAGACCATTTCCCACTCTGTGTAAATTTATGAAAAACACATACACATAGTTATCAACCATATAAGAACCTTTGCCAAAGCTTTGCATCACAACATTGGAGATTTGTGCCAAAAGTGAAATTTATTGCCAAAGCTTTGCCAGACCTGTAACTAGTCCTTTTCAGTTCTTGAATTGCTTGCCGGATTTGGCTGTGAGTGCGTGATGTGTATACTATAGTTGGTAACTTCGAGAGCTGGGACTGTGATGACAGTGATAGCGATCCATCATATTGTTGACTTCCCGTGATATGTCTTCTATTGTCACTCTGGCCAGTGGAGAAGTCACCCAGACCTTTTCTCCAAGCCAATGTGGCACAGAGAAGACATAGTGTTTTTCCAGTTCCAGTTGGACTCTCCAACAGCGCATTACACCTCTGCCGGTCAGGAGCAATTGTACAAACAATCGTTAGGCATGAACATTCAGGAATTGGATATTAGTTAATATGGCGAAAAACCCTAGAAGTGAAGCCTGCTACGTGTGAAGTATTTGCAACATAGATTCATCATTGCTGATATACAAAATCTAAGTGAACCCAATCTCCAAAAACAATAGCAAATGGAGTTTACTTGATTGGAACAGGCAAGTTGAACTACCGATAAACCAAAATTGGTTGGCATAACCGTTTCTCTCATAAATTCGTGTTTGTGTTAACGAACCTTTTAGTAAACCTGAGTCAATCTTGAATTGATTTTTGTTCATTCGATGTCAAAGAGAGCTTCTAAGTGATGGCCGAAATTAGATTTTTCATACCGTTTGCAGAGATTGGATAACTTTTTCCATATAAACAAGCTGGCAGTCGTAAGCTTCGAAAGGGAAATCCACATTGATCCCCCGGATCTTGTATGTTAGCATGTTGAATGGGGAACCAAAAACAAAAATCCCCCTAGTTTTTTTGTCAGTGAAACGAAATTCCCGAGTAGTTTCTGGGTTGAAAAACCCTAAGAAATATATTGCCAATTTTCCCGCCATCTTGTCATCAAAGAGAACTCGGAGCCGTTGATAATTAGGCCCCTCAATTTTGATTTAGCTACAAATACGCCCTCGTGTGCCAAATCTCTACTACATAAAAGGGGTAGGGGTGTGCAAAAAAACAGGGACCGGTTGAACCAGACCGAACGGGCCGGTCTTGGTCTAGGCTTTGGGGCCAAAATGACCGGTCCGGTCCGGTCCCGGGTTTTCTTTTGAAAACTTAGAAACCCGGTTAACCTTTTTTTTCTAATATATAAATTGAAACTCAATTTTCACTTTTTATTATATTCAAGAGGTAAGAATCAAAATTATTTCTTTTACATAGTCACTTACACAAAGGCCCATCTTATTTATAAGCCCCCACTTATTTTACTTTCTTACAAAACTTCTAATGTGGAACAATCATTTAAATTTAAAACTAAATATAAAGGACTAATTTAGGATACATATATCAAATATTTAATAATTTTAGATTTGTTAAAATAAAAAAAATGAGAAAGACAAGTAAGTCTAGTACTTTTACTTTACAGTGGCATGTTAATATTTTTGTTACACATAAAACTTTTCTATTTGTTTGTTCTAAACTATGTTTATATGTGTTTTTAAGTTACTAAGTATATGGAAAATTTTTTCACAAGCCCGAAAAAAACCGAATTCGTTACCCGAATAGGGACCAAAACCGTTTAGGCTTGCCCTTTTTGGGATCGGGACCAGGACCGAACAGAAGATGTTTGGTCCGATCTTGGTCCTTCAAAAACCCAGGACTGAAACCTGTTTGCACAGCCCTAAAAAGGTGAACCAATTTACAATGTGTTTAGCAACTCATAGCAACTTATCCAGATTATAATTTGGATTATAATCAGCCACACGGTATCATTTCATTAGTTTCACTTTTTTCAAAAAGTCATAAAGTAAAAGTCAAGCCGCAATTGTTAACTTTTTTACACAAAACAACCAATAAAATAATGTCACATCGCATATTATAATATGGATCCATACCAAACAATTTATTACTGTTTTTCTGGAATAGTGGCTTTACACGTTTGGCCCCACCTTAAGTGACTTGAATTACTGTTCTACCCCTGTGAAATATAAACGTGAATTGCCTTAAGTGGCTTTATTTTCTCCAACTGAGTTTCTTCCGATTCCACTCATTCGTTTCGGTTAGAATTGCAGTTTCATTTTTCTTCCCTACAATAGTTCAATTTCTGTTTTTCTCGCTTTTTGCCGCTGGATTTCACCGCTTGCAGCTTGGCATGTGCATTTGCGATTTCTTCCGATTTAGAAGCAGATCCAAAATGAAGATGCCAGCGGTCCCCAGGTCAGCGAATCTCATCTAATAGGAATTGGTAGGTTATTGTTGTGATTTTTCCCTTTTTTTTTAGCACTGCTATTTAGTTTTTTATATTTTACTTTTGTCAACATCAAACAAGACTTTCAGCTGTAGATGCTAGAGTTGGAGTCACTGGAGGTAAGCCTTGGAAATTACTTTACGAAAATTTTATAGGGTAGAAGTGATCTGCATAACTTTAGCAATGCCAAAAACTTAATCAACACACGCAAAATAAGGTAAATATGTTATTTCCCTGGCCTATTTTCCAGCTTCTAGACTTCTTATTATCTTATGTATTTAATATTTTGTTCTAATAAACTTCATAAGTATCCATATCTGTGCCAACTTCTAAGCCAAACTGTCTGATTTAAGGCTATTTAAGTTATTCGTATTGGCCATTCTTATGTGAACTTAGAAGGATTAGGAACAGGTTGGTAATGCCTTATGTTGATCCTGAGTGCCAAGAGATCCACAATGTTTTTTTTTATTTTTTTATTATACGCGCCAAAGGAGCTTCAAGTGGTTATCAGGCCTTCGTCTAGGCACACTTGGGATGAGGTGTTTAGACTACTCCTGCCTTTTTTATTCCATAAACGAAATCACAATACAAGTAAGGAGGACATCAACCTTACCTCACAAAAGAACAAAGCAATACGATCAATATACTGAAATTTAACAAAAATCAGCTAAAACAACCTTATAACTTATCCATATCTAACATAAGGTAAACACATAGCATCTAATCTAGCTATACTGTAACGCCTCTAAATTCCATTTATATTTCTTGAAATATTTATGGAATTTTTTGGAGTAAAAAGAAAGTGTTATACTTGATAAGATTAAGGATAAATAGATAAAAATTATCCATTAAGGATAATTGCAAAAATTATGCTAGGGTAAAGGTGCAATTAAATAGAAATTTAATTGCAGGTTAGCCCATAAGAAAAATGCTATAAATAGTTAGAAAAAGAAGGGAAAAAAAGGTTTCGAAGTAGGTTAGCAACTTTTCTCTCAAACTTGGCCAGCCACCCTTTTAATACTTGGCCAGCCAGAATGTGGCCAGGCTAATACCTGGCCGGACAGGTAGTAATACTTGTCCAGCCAAGTATTTTTGCCTGGCCAGCCAAGTAATCTACTTGGCTAGCCAAGTACTTCCTACATCCAATGATATTTGTACTTTATAACATTATTTAATACGGTAATTATACATGTGATGTAGAAATAAAGTGTTCGAGTAGTGTTAGAGGTAAATATGATAGAAGCACCGATGGTACAAACTTTACATGGTTAGTTTGTGATAAGTAATTATTTGTATTGTTTAAAACCCCTACACGTGTTGTTAATTATGTGATATTGTGCTTAAAAATTCATATTTATGTTTAGTTTGGTGAATTGTAGGTTTAAATCCAAGATGAAGTCAAAATGTACGAGTTTGGATTCACTTTGCATGAATTTTGGAGGTAGGTGGCCAAGACGTCATGTGCCAAAACTAGAAGGGCCAGAAAGAAGAGGAAAAGAAAATGGAATCGAATGTGGATCCGCTTAATTATACATGGCCATAATTAAATTGATATGAATCATACGCGCACTATATGTAGTAGTTTAACTAGTGATAGGGTCATTTTGTGCATTTGAAAGCTTTGTGCATTCAATGATTTTCTCGAAAATGAATTTCTCAAATGAAAGGTGAATCAAAAGGGTTTTGTTATTCACTGAATATTTTGTACTCATTCCTCTTTTCTTCAATTTTTGTAGATGATTGAAGATATCATATTTGAAAAGCAAGGCAAGCCATTAGTTGGGGCATACTTGCGATTGGGAGTAGAGTTTCGTATGTAGTGACAACCTATCTTTGAAGCGACTATGAAAGCAATTATGAAATTAATATCTTTTGTATTAATAATTATGCCTACCTCTCTATAGATGTATTTCTAGCAATTGAAAACATACATTTCAGTATAATAACTTCCCAATGATTTGTCTTGACTAGATTAACTTTGCTTGCTTTTATAATCAATGAAATATTTCTATTAATACAACATGTTGTGTCCTTTGCATTTTATTAGAAAACCAAATTTTAATAATTCTTTAAAATATAACAACTTGTTACTTTAAGTAATTAATCTTATCAAGACAAAAAGGATTTTGCTCATTTTGTACGTCTTGTCCCCGCTATTTGTATTGAAGCTTCCGCTATGAAATTTGTTAACTAATAGAAGATATTTGAAAATATTGTAAAATTAGCGGTGGTGTGACACTATGGATGTTTAGAACTGGTTATCATATCTTGGAAATATGAGGACAATCCATAATTCAAGATGTGTTTATTCAATCTGTAGGATATTTTATTGAATTGTAGTCCTTTTCCCTGGTTTCAGCTTTCAATTGACTTGTTTTCCATTGAAGTTTATTGTTTGTTGATGTACTTTGACTTTTTTTTCTTCAGCATTATACAGATGTGATTGAAATATTGATTTCTTTTAAATATTTTTCTTTTCCTTAGTTTCTTTGTAGGCATTATTATGTTTTCCACTTGATATTATTTATGGCCGTTAAATGTGCGTGATGTCTGATTCCGTTTCACTTTTCACACATAGAAGACGAAGAGGAGAGGTTAAAATTGGCAAAAGCAACCGTTCAATGATTCAGTTTTATATCAAACGTTAGCATGCACATCCAACATGTGACCAGAGTGTTGGTCTTTTGATTATTAAGTCGTCATCGTTGATATATTACCCATCAGACATATGGGCTAAAATGTGGGTTTTTTTTGGTCCCCATTTTTTTTTTTTAACTTGCTTAAACTTTTTTTTCTTTTTTTTTTATGTACCAAGATATTTTTCCAACTTTTTGATGAACTTTGAGCTAACAGAGTGGATGTGAAAGTAATAGTAATTGCTACAAAACCAATGTTGCGGTCTCTCTATTTCTCAAATACTTCCATACCTCATAGCAATTTTATTGTATGACATATGTATGTTAAAAGTGAAATTTATGATATAGATTTCACATTTTAAATCATTAATGCAAAGTTAGTTTGTGTCAAAGTGCAAACGCCAATTCTGAAAAAAAAAATCCGCTTTAATTAATTCCAAGATACAATAATCCTTTTCAAACAAATAAATAAATAAATAAATCGAGATACAATAATAGAGCTTTGAACAATATGGGTATATTTTGGATTGAAAATTTAAAAACTTGTTGCTTGGAACAATTTTTTTAGCTACTTTATTTTGGAGGGAGATTATTTCTTTGAAAAAAATTGCACAAAAGTCAAATTACATTTAGCAAAAGCCAAAAATATCAATTTTTTCCACAAAGTCCAACTATAGCAAGAAATTACTCATGAACGAATGAAATTACTCCTGATTTTAGACATTTATGCCCAATAATACCCTTCTTATTATGACCAGCAGTAAATGATGCTTTCAATCTGGGAATTTGAAATCAAGAAACCACTCGTTGCTCAAAAAAACTCATGCGGCCTCAAAAAACGCAATCTAGGTGTGAAATGGAGAAGAAGACTCCATTTTCCATCATGCGCGAGGTCATTATCAAATGGAGAAGAAGACTCTATTACCACTGGCCTACCTTGTTCACAGTTAAGTTCGAGCAACCGATCCTGAAAAAAGATTAGGACTGACTCGTGGGGCGATCGTCAGACTATTGATTCGAAGTCAAGGAGCTTGATTTGGGCACAAGAAGAACCGTAGACGAACCTAGGTAATCTTGGGTATAGGTAATTTTTTGATCCCACCTTCTACTTCGCCAAAATGTCGGTTTTTTTTTTCAAAATTTTGGGGTTTTACAATTAGTTCTTAGTGCCCAAATTTGCCGAAGTACCCTAATTCCAGCAATTGATACTGAATGTTTGCAATTTTTTGTTTAAAGTAAACATATTGACAGATGAGTGACACATATAGAACAAAGAAACAAAGGTAGAAAAAGAAAGGAAACGGAGGAAATATGTAAGTCAATTATTGCAAATAGGAATGAAACGGAAGATATATGTAAGTCAATTATTGCAAATAAGTAATGGCAAATTTTCTTGTTTTTGGCTTTCTGGGTCTTAAATATTGATTACTTCCTGGGTCATAAATATTGATTATTGTTACTTTTTTGATAATTATAAATCATAAATATATATAATAAGCAGTTTTCTTCAATCAAACCTATACCTAAGGAATCTACGAATGAATCTGTAAAACATTTAACAGCCATGAACTCTGATAATTATTATTGCTTTAATTATCACCCGGTTTTGGTCGTTATTGCCAAGAAGAAAGACTACCCCCACTATGTTTCAGCAAAAGAATGCTACACTGGCTTGTAATTTAGATGTGGATCTCCAATATTATTTCTCCTTTTATCAGATATAGAAATTATTAAAAAGTGAGAAATCATGCAGAGAGAAGAGAACAAATTGGGTTGTGGATTATGTATTGGGTTGGAGTGTATTGGGTTGGAGTGTATTGTGGATTATGTATTAGGTTGGAGTGTATGTATAATCGGGTGTGGATTATTCTACAAAAGCGAAATGAAGGGAGAAACTGACTAACAACATGGGTTTGTTTGATATGCTTATATCAAGGCTTCTATACTTATAATATCTAGAAAACCTTTACTTTTTCCTCCCATAAGTTTCTGATCAGTATTTTTTAAACCCTTATATGGAGTCCCTTTCCCTCCCTCTTTACCCCTTAAGCCATCCTCACCCCCCCCCCAAAAACAGCCTTCTTCATTGCACAAAAATCTAAACAATAACAGATACTTCTTGACTGACTGTTAGGTAATTAGATGCATCTCCAAAGTATTCTGTACATGATACCTAGGCTCTTATTTATCTAGCTAATTTGCTTTATAACTCTCCCAGGCTATCATCCATAGTGTTTGCAATGAAGCTTGCAGAATGTTTAACCGCTGGCTACCACATGCCAAACGTAAAGAAGGAGGAGCTAGGCATGTACCGTGAGAAGTTTACTTGTTGCTTGTGACATCTTTACTGGGATATGAAATTCGACGCATAGATAATTTTTGTTATGAAATTGCTTTGGTATGTGGTACTAGTAGGGCGTTGGCATCAAATATTTCCTTGTTGATGTAAATAACTTAACTATTTTTGTCATCGGCTGCTACTTGATATGTGGGTACCTAAAAACCAACCCCCAAGTTGGATGATACACTAACGTTTTGGATTTAGTAGAAGGACATAACGTATCATTTATGTTTTGATTGTTATTTCAATTGAATCCATGATGGTATAGGCCCTCTTTGCTTTTTTAGTTGTGATACCTTGTTTATTTATGGGTTTGGTGTGGTACTGTTTTATATTCATTGCAGTTTGAAATATCCTAGTGTTGGGAATTCTCTGTACCATGTCTGACAAAGTCTAGACAGTCGAGGACATGACTCCAAGTACATAGTGTCTAGAGTTTTCCAGACCACAATTGATTGTTACCCCCATTATATGCTGCTAATTGGTAGTTAATCATACCAATGGCTGCTCTCCATGTGATGATACAATCTCACGGTCATGGTATTGTGAGCTTCGACTAATCATCCGTAATTACTGAGCTGGCTTGCACTCTCAATGAACTGCAAGCAAAATAAATTTACTTAGGCCTTGAACTAGGGTAACGTACGACTCAGAGAACTATCCCTTTGATTCAATAAATTCGCAAGCTAATTGGTGGCAACTAATTCATCTGGTAGACCGTGGACAAACAATATTCTATGCTCTACTTAGAAGTTTCACGCTTTTCAAAGTGTCCATGACAAGTCTAATCGCTTGATGTGCATCAAGCTGCTTACCTTAAATGGAAACAAGGGAAATCGGGGGTATATGTATCATTGTAATGGTTGAATATTGCTATATTCGAATTTATAATTTTTTTCGCCGTTTTCGACAATACATAGTTACTTTTCGCCGTTTATGAAAATCTCCCTATTTCTTTTTTTTTTGTGGTGGAAAATTAAAGAGAAAATATAAGAAACTGTAAAAATTACTATTATTATTTTTTTTGAAGAAAGAAGTTTGTTCATTCATGGAATCAGAAAAGATTACATCATCGATAAGTTAAGGGTAATTCCCAATCCATTTAGTGTAGTCTGACTAGGAATCAGATACATTAACCAGATAATGAGTAAAATTTAATTTTTGTAGTGAAAATATGTGGTTGATAGTAGGTGTTAATGTGTTTTAAAACTCCTTATATAATATGAAAAATTACACAGAACAAGCCCTAAATTCGTTTGTTATTTTATTTTACCGATTAAATTTGTGAGCTTGACATCTGTATGTCTAAAAATATGACAACGATGCGTAATGTGAAATGACAGTGAAAACCACTTATGGTTCTAGAGACACAAAGTCT
This sequence comes from Nyctanthes arbor-tristis, assembly GCA_963692815.1. Lineage (NCBI taxonomy): Eukaryota > Viridiplantae > Streptophyta > Magnoliopsida > Lamiales > Oleaceae > Nyctanthes > Nyctanthes arbor-tristis. The sequence goes on from CAVNYN010270394.1 coordinate 35,490, forward strand.
GTAACGATCCGCTCCACTTTGACATGATATTTCCATTTTGGACATAGTCTGTACTATTTTGCTCTTAGGTTTTCACCCAACAGGCCTCATGTCAAATGGAATAAGTCTCTTAACTTATAAACTGGTCTTCTTTTCTTCACCCATGCGATGTAGAATTGATGATATCACAATCACTCTGCCTAAGGGGTGGGACATCCGATAAAATTGGAACAATACAGAGAAGATTAGCATGGTTCATACGCAAGGATGTCACGTACAAATCGAGAAATGGTCCAAATTTTTTCTATAATAACCCGCTCTACTTTGACATGATATCGTCCGCTTTGGGCTTAGCCTGTAAGGCTTTACTTTTAGATTCTCACCCAAAAGACCTCATGTCAAATAGAGTGAGTCTCTTAACTTATAAATTGGTCTCACTATCTTTACTTAAGCGATGTGGGATTGAGACTGTCGTAATCACCCTACCTAAGGGGGCCCAACATCATTGTTGGCCACACTTTCGGTTAGGTTTTACTCTAATACCATATGTAATAACCTCTCCACTTTGATATGATATTGTCTGCTTTGGGCCTAGCCCGCACGGTTTTACTCTTTAGTTCTCACCCAAAAGGCCTTATGTCAGATAGAGTGAGTCTATTAACTTATAAAGTTGTATCACTTTTCTCCATCCAAGCGATGTGGGATTGAGA